>LR749543.1:1389223-1406558 GCA_902729485.2 Mus minutoides
GTGAGCAATGGCTGCAGTCTCAGACTCAGGAGAGCTCGGTCATCAATCAGAGGAATAAAGAAGTTTCATCATTGGAAGGGTGAGTGGGCAGCCTCTCTGCTAGAATTCTCACAGAGATGTGCTTCAGTGGCCTTCCCAGAGTCAGCCCATGGAGGAGAGGGTCCCACAAATACATTTATTACATCTTTCTGCCAAAACAACTAAAACCATCTCCTTAAACTTTCTTCCTAAAATTATTTTAATCAAATCAGGAATTCTATAAAGTCATTAATTCATCTAAACAGCATTGATTCATGAAAGCTCATCTTCATGCTGTAGCGGATACCTTATTGCTATGTAGCTGTTTCCTCTGAATTAATTTTGGGGATGCATCTCCCTTTGAGGCACCCATGCTGCGACTTCTCACTAATGCTCCTGAATGTAAATCCAATAAACCTACTAGTTCACAAGTTCATGAGTATGGACTCATGTCTCTGGTCTGTTGTCAGTGCTCTATCTGGAGTAAACAGAGGTTTGTTTTGTGTCTCCCCAGGAAAAGTCACATGACCCTCACGAACGCCCTCTTCTCCACCAGCCTTTCTTGTCTGTTCTGAGGCACACCCTCAACCTTGTGTTTGCTTTTTCTTGCTGAATCTAACCAGATGAATATTTCCAGAGAAAACTCACATATGAATGTATTTGGTTACACTATAAAAACTAACAAGGTGGGTTGGAAAGATAGCTTAGTGGTTAAGAGCACTGACTGCTCTTCCAGAGGTCCTGAGTTCAATTCCCAGCAACCACTGGTGGATCCCAACCATCTGTAATGGGCTCTGAGGCCCTCTCCTGGTGTTCATGAAAACAGCTACAATGTACTCATATAAATAAAGTAATAAAATCTTAAAAAAAACTAACAAGTTAATCACTTTGATTGAAATGAAATCCTATTGTAGAAAAGGACAGGGCAAAAGAGTGCTCAGCGAGAAGGGTATCCTGTTGGGATGAGGGAAAGAAATATCTTGTAAGTAGGTAGAGGCCATGCCTTCACACATTGTCTACTTTCAAAAGGCAGATTATTAGTTTATATATCATATTAATTTAACCTCAATTTTAAAAAGTAAACTGTAGGAGACTTGAAGGTCAGTGTGTACTAGGAAAACCTGGAATGTTAAGACACTGGATTGTTCCTTCACACAGAAGACTGGGAGCAGACATGTTTACTAGCCTGGTGAGCTTTGCTCTATCTATGTGGCTGGAGATGGCTCCAGCACCAGATGCCCCCCTAGACCCTCATCAGAAGTCTGTTTTCTCTCAATCTACAGAACCCATCCTTATGGACTTACAAACAGTTTTGATGTAGTCCTGTCTGATGTGTATTTAACTTTCTTTGTTCCTCAAAGAAATTCATGTATGAGTGTGAACATGAGATTGAGTTAAATATCATCAGAATAAGTTTTCACCAAATTGTGCTGGTCTCGAAGAGGCCTAAAATAAACTACTTGGAATCAGACTCTGGAAGTTTGAGCCCAGCTACTGAGACATGTTGAACCAAACTGTCTTTTTGTCTCCCTCAAATGTCACTCCTCACCAGGGAGGATGCAGAGATCCCAGTGGTAACCACACAGCACATACACATACCTAACCACTACAAAGTTCAAAATAGAATATGACCAGTGCCTCCAAAGCTTTTGATATTAACATTCTATCTCATCCTAAGACAAACACTATCTGGTCTGGCATCCTTGCCAACACCCTGTGTATTTGATTCCTCCTCTTAATGCACATAGCTAACTCATCTGCTCTGTTTTCACTGTGTGAACTCTATTTTTTGACTGCACAGTTTGACTCATCAGAGTCTAAGTGTCTTTGTCTTCTCAAGCTTAGTCCACAGTGCAGCAGTCTCCAGAGAAGATCGCTTACAGGAGGTGTTTGTGTCACAGGGGAGTCACGAGCATGTTAGTGCCGCTGTGGACTGCAGGCTGAGACCCCTGTCTGTCCTGCTCTGCTGTGCTATGAGGTCGTGGTGTGACTCACCATGGGGAATGCAGTAGCGGAGGAGTCAGCATGTTTGCAGAAAAAGCAGCGCCTGTGTAGGTCCCCAGCACCCAGAGACATGCAGGTGAGATGGCAGCCTGCAATTCCAGTACTTGTGGGGATAGGTGGTCCCCAGATGAGCTGGCTAGATGAGTCATGTTAGCAAGCTCCAGGTTCACCGGTGTTGCGGGAAATATTAAAAACAAAATAGTGGCTTCCCGATCTACTGCCAGCCACTCTCTGTCTCGATGCGGTCCCACCAGGCTACTCTCTGCCCACCAACTCTGTGGTGGGTCCAGGGCTCCGGAGTTCTCTTCACTGCCACACCAGCCCCACACAATGACCATCCACCCTGCGGTCGGCCACCTCAACACCCAGCTACCTGGTAGAAACAAAACTCTAAAAGCTTACAATTAACAAGGTTGGATTTATGTATCAATAAATTCTCAGTTCACAAGATGCCAATACAATAATTTCAGAACCAATTGATAATGATAAAAGCTGCCCACCTAGATTAGACAAAGTATCCCAATTATTCTATCCTTTATGATATCATGACTACCTGTGGCTATTTAAAGCCACACTGGTTCAGGTTCTTCTTCCTGTCCGTCCGCCTCCATCTTGGCTTCCTCCTTTCTCTCCTCAGATGCTCTCTGTCTCTGCAACTCTTAGCTCTGCCTCCCTTTTCCCTGTCCAATCACAGGCCTCCTGCTGCACACTAATATTTTAATGTCATTGGACAGGGAATATCCTGCCTCACAACGGAGAGACCTTGATTCAACAAATAAGGTGATGGTGATTGAGGAAGTCTCTCTGTGTTAGGCCACACTGCACATTGCAAACACACACACACACACACACACACACACACACACACACACACACACACACGGCACACACACATGAAATAATTAAAGGGCTAGAGAGATGGCTCCACAGTTAAGGGCACTCGCTATTCTTGCAGAGGACCAGGGTTCAGTTCCCAGCAACCATGTGGCTCCTTACAAACATCCTTAAGTCCAGCTCCAAGGTATCTGGCTCCTTATTCTGGCTCTGCAGGTACCGGGCATGCTCACAGTGCACATACATACACGGAAGTGAAACACTTAGACAAAATAAGGATAATAATTACATCTTTCAAAAAGAAAAATGTCATTCATAGTCATAGTACTTGTGATGGCAACAACTCCTTGTCAGCTCCACTTGCTTTAGAATAGTTTGGAAACACACCTCTGTAACACTCTCTAGGACTGCTACACTCCCAGCAGGGCTTTACTAAAGGAGGACCCATCGGAATGTAGCCAGCCCAGTGGGGGTGGGGGTGGGGAGTCTCGTGCCACATAAAAAGGCAAGCAAGGGGGTCAGGTGTGGTGGCTCATGCCTTTAATCCCAGCACTCCAGAGGCAGAGGTAGGCAGATTTCTGAGTTCGAGGCCAGCCTGGTCTACAAAGTGAGTTCCAGGGCAGCCAGGGCTATACAGAGAAACCTTGTCACAAAACAAAAACAAAAACAAAACAACAACAACAAAAAGGCAAGCAAGCAGAACACCAGGGTTCACCACTTTGTTCTTCCTGACTGTGAATGGCATGTGATCATGACTTCCTCATCATGCCAGAATGCACCAAATGTGAGCCAAAAATTGCCTTGGTTGGGTGTTCACTACAGTCCCCATTTCTGTAAGTAAGGCACTGAGGAGATGGGTGCCTGAACCTAGTCACTAGTGACAACAGTCCCTACCTTTCTCCACTTGATACACCTGCCATTGCCAGGGTATGGAGGGGTATTCTTGGCACACTGCCCTCTGGTTTCTGCACCACACATGGTCTATGTCACCATAGTCTAAGGTGACATTTACAGCAAATGACATAAACTGATGCTCTTAGACTATCATTAAGGAGAGAAAACCCCAAAGTCAGATCCTGATTCAACATCTGTTATCTCGAGGAATACTAGAACAGCTAGCTAATAAACTTGCTCAAACAAAGAACCAATTCTTTTTTTTTCCCTTGTTCCGATCAACCCTGCTTGCTCACTCCGGTCAGTCCCGCTCGCTCCGGTCAGTCGGTCCCACTTGCTCAGTATCTCTCCAGTCCAAGGTTTCATTTATTATTATTCATAAGTACACTATAGCTGACTTCAGACGCACCAGAGGAGGGCATCAGATCTCATTACGGGTGGTTGTAAGCCACCATGTGGTTGCTGGGATTTGAACTCATCACCTTCGTTAGAGCAGTCGGGTGCTCTTACCCGCTGAGCCATCTCACCAGCCAAAGAACCAATTCTTATTTAAGGGTACTATTGTCCCAAAAAATTCTAAACCCGGCAAAAAGGAGTCTGCAATTATAACATCTCACATAACAGTAAATACCAATAGGAGAGCATCAAGCAGTTGGACTGAGGACCCTCCCCAGGAATGCCTCTGTGAAGACAATAGGCAAGGGAGAAGATCTTCTTGTATGGTGGAATTTGAGGTGGCCATCTTGGCTGATTGGGGTTGGGGGATGGTTTAGTGCACTGTGTGTTCAGATCTTAATTTCTATGCACAGACATCTGGTTGCAGTCCTGACCTTGTCATGGTCAAGCATCTCTGGCCTCAATGTTATGTAAAAAATGTTTTCCATTACCTTTGATTGGTTACTAAAGAGCTGATCAGCCAATTAGCTGGGCAGAAGAGAATAGGTCAGGACTTCTGATCCCAGTCTGGGGATTGCAAGAAAAGAGAGGAGAGAGAAAGAGAGAGAGAGAGAGAGAGAGAGAGAGAGGTGGGGAAGCACCAGGAGAATTTGCCATGAGATGCTGATGGGAGAGCAGCCATGATGACACACATGGACCAGAGCAAGCCAGGGCAAGATCAGATGGTGAGTAATAGCTCATGTGGCCGGGTAGTGGGTAGCTTAGTCAGGTTAGACTAACTCAGAACTTACTCAGCTTCAGCTTGCAGCCTGTTAATAAAAGTTCCATGTCTCTGTATCATTTATCCAGGAGCTAAAATAGACTGAAGCAGGCATAGAAACACCTTATCATAACCTGGGAGCAAAGGGGGCATAGAAAAGCCCCCGGAATTACAATTTCAGTTGGAGGCATTGGACATTCTTCTAGAAAATGAGAAGACCCACACCAGTGTTTGTAGCTTCTCTCTCTCTCTCTCTCTCTCTCTTTCTCTCTCTGGTTTTTTGAGACAGGGTTTCTCCATGTAGCCCTGGCTGTCCTGGAACTCACTCTGTAGACCAGGCTGGCCTCAAACTCAGATATCCACCTGCCTCTGCCTCGCAAGTGCTGGAATTAAAGGCGTGCACCACCACCGCCTGGTGTAGCTTCTATTTTACCACTAAAAAACCATATAAATCCCAATTTTGTATCTTGGACTGAATAGATTTAAAGTAGGCTTTTCGAAAGTTTAATTAATAAATATCACCATAAACCATTCCACAAACAAGATTGCTGAATATGCCTATAACCCTTGGAAGTCTCCCTATCTCTGCTGTCTATTCCTTCCTGTAACCTGTTTCTAAGCAACCTAGTGATCTATAGTCTGCATGCATATATTACGTTTCATTCTCCAGGACTGAATGTAAATGGATTAATACAGTATATACTCTGTATCTGGTTTCTTTCAGTCTACATAATTATTTTGAGATTTCTCTATCTTGTGTACATCATAGATATCTTCCCCATTCCCACTCAGAGCTCTGTTCTATTATTGTGACTATGCCATTATTTGTTTACTCACTATTGACAGATATCTGGGTAATTTCCACTTTAGGGGGCATTTTTAAATAGAACTACGAGGAACATTTATGCACACGTGTAGAGAAATTTTAATCTAGCAACATGGCTGCTCTGGCAAGGGATCACATCCAAAGACTTTCGAGGTCTGTGTGATCTCGCTTCAATGACACACCTTTAATCCCTCTGGCTAGAACACAGACATGCTCTTAGTATACACCTTTAATCCCAAACAATGAAGGTAAAGTTAGTTTGTAGAAGGAAGCAGCCATGTTTAAAAAGTGATGTCTAATTGAGGGGCAGACAAAGTAATGAATCAGAGAAAGAATTGACAGAATGAGTCAGAGATAGGATACACCCAACTCTCACAAAACAGCACAGGAAAGAGAAGCTGTTTAAGAGGGAGGGAGGGAGGGAGAGAGAGAGAGAGAGAGAGAGAGAGAGAGAGAGAGAGAGAGAGAGAGAGAGTTAGAGTTGGTTGGGAGTCGACTGAGTTCAGGCGTTGTAGTTGAGTTCACTCAGTCGGTGCAGGAGGCAGTTAGTTCAGTCCAGTTCAGAGCAGTTAGTTAGAAGTCAATGCAGTGAGTGCAGTGCAGTAGAGCTGAGTTCATAGAGCTCAGTGCAAGTCAGCAGAGAATAAGAAGGAGCCAGAAGATTAGAACAAATTGCCAGAGTTAGTTTGAAGCCAAGTTTGAAGCAATTCAGTGAGAAGCTGAGAGAAGTCAGACTGAATCAGCTTGGAGAGGAGTTCAAGCCAGAACAATTGATTTGAATTGCCAGCCAGAGTTCAGAAAGAACTAGAAAGGGTAAGTTTATTCAGAAGTAAGTCTCCAAGATGACAATTACATCAGGCAAATAAAAGTTACTTTCACATTGCATGGATGAAGACTTTTTATCCTAGATAAAGACCAAAGGACAGGATGTTTGGATGGAGCTGTGACAGTTGGATCCCTGAAGCTGTAACTCTGAAATTTATTGGCCAACCATTTAGCTGAATCAGTGAATAATGTTCGCTTAAAGACATCTCAAAAAAAAAATAAAATTAAGGTAGATAATGATTGAGGAAAACACCCAACATCTGCCTCTGGTCTCACCTACACTATAGAATATGTGTGTGTTTATATGTGTGTGTGTGTATGTGTGTGTGTGTGTGTGTGTGTATCTGTATCTGTATCTATATATATCAAAGAGAAAACATGCAGACATAGACATGTCTTCATTTCTTTTTAGATTTATTTATGTATGTTTTTATGTATATGAGTGCTCTGTTTGCATATATGCCTGCATGATAGAAGAGGGCATCAGATCCTATTATAGGTAGTTGTGAGCCACCATGTGGGTGCTCGGAATTGAACTTGGGACCTCTGGAAAAGAAGCCAGTGCCCTTAACTACTGAGCCATCTCTCCAGTCTCTGCTTTTTCATTTCTTTAATTAGCCACGAGGCCATCACTGCTGTCTATAGCTCCTTCCTTTTGATTTTCTATTTTGTATTTCCCCTGCCCTTCACCTAAAAGGACCAAGGACCCTGTCTTTGGGGTTTTGCTTGCTTGCTTCTATATTGGTCACTGGGCATGGGAATATTAAAAGGCACCCTAGAAAGGCATACTTTTCTTTGTGTACATTTCCCTTTGGTGACTAAGATAATCAGTCCAGCCAACCCTTTATGCCTACTGGCTCAATAGCACAAGAAGCCTGTCTTAATTAGGGTTTTACTGCTGTGAACAGACATCATGACCAACTCTTATAAGGACAACATTTAATCAGGGCTGGCTTACAGGTTCAGAGGTTCAGTCCATTATCATCAAGGTTGGGGCATGGCATCTTCCAGGCAGGAGTGGTGCAGGCAGAGCTGAGAGTTCTACATCTTAATCTGAAGGCTGCTAGACAAAGACTGGCTTCCACGTGGTTAGGAGGAGGGTCTCATTGCCCACCCCCACAATGACATACTTCCCCCAACAAGGCCACACCTACTCTAACAATGCCATACCTATTAATAGAGCCACTCCCTGGGCCAAGCATATTCAAACTACGCAGAGCCTCATTGACTAAGTAGCCATCTCTCATTCCACTTTAATTGAGCCATAGTGGAGAGATTTTCTCTCTGGAAGCTAACACTCAATAGTGCTCAAGGTTGCCAAGGGGAGAAGTGAAAATCCTTTGTAAGTGTGTTACTGGATACACAGCAGCAAAAGCTGGTCCTACTTACCCTTGTGGAGAGTAGTAGGGGTCTCCCGTAGTGGGTCCAGGTTCCTCTTGGGAACTTGGGGGCCTCTGGTTTTGAGCTGGAGCAGAGGCCAAGACTGTCCACTGTGCTTGTACCAGGTGTGTGGCTACTTGACCTGACCAGTTTCCTTTTATAGGCCAGGCAAATTCCCTTACCTTCACTCTCAGGAATACTGTAATAGCTTACAGACCTCTGTGCAGAACTCTGTAGGTCAAGCTGTCCTTAACATGGAAGCATCCACTTCTCCTTTGCTGACCTGGGCTGCTGCTCCTTCTGCTGCTCTAAGGCCCTGTCCCTATGAAGATGCATCGATGGTCGAGGCTGTATTGTCCTGCTGGCCAACCACAGAAAGCTACTACTTAGCTCAGAGCATTTCTTCTGCTATAGTGAGGGATACTTCTGGGCCTGGGATGGAGCTGAACAGTAACAAGATGAGAGCTATAATCTTTTAAAAATTATTTATTTACTTATTGTGTGTAGGTATTTTGTGCCTGTATGTATTGCATACCTGAAGCCATAGAGGCCAGAAGAGGGCATTGTATCTCTGGGGACTGGAGGTACAAAGGTTTGTGAGACATTATGTAGGTGATGGGAATCTAACCAGGGTCCTCCGGAAGAACAGCCGGTGTTCTTAACCACAGAGCCATCTCAGCAGTTGTGAGAACTGTAATCTGTAGACTATATCCAAAGCTTTGTTCACGATGGAATGGTATTTCCTAAAGGTAAGGACTATCTGGTTGTTATGAAATATGACAGAAGACTGTCATGTTGGTGCCTCCTGAGTGGTTTCTTAGGGAAGCCCCTCCCTTCCCCGAGTCATTTGCATATCTTCCCTTTGAGGACTGCCAATATCATGATCAGTTTTCTTCTCTTAGATTTGGGTACAGACTCACATTTATGGCCTGATTTCTTTTTTTCTTTTCTTTTGTCAACATTCTTGGAGCCTTTAACCATCAGGGCCAAATACAGTAGTAACAAAGGGGTACTTTGTGCTGTCCTGATTGGCCAGTATCTTAAAGAGCCAGGGCCTTTCATATCAGCCTCTACCTGAAGGAACCCCCCCCAGGGCACTGCACAGAAGTCTGTCCAGTCCTGGACAGCAGTACTCACCAGGCAAAACCTGAGGTGAGCTCAGCAGAGAAGACAACACATTGGCTTCCAGGGTGGGAACAGCTACTGTGAACAGCAGCAGCAACTGTCCCAGACTTCTCCAAGCACAAGAGAAAGCAAGTCTTCCTGGAGGACCTTTGCTCAGTAGTGTAGTTGAACTTTTATTCAGAAGAGAGAAGAAATTTGTGAGACTTGATATTTTCTCTCCCTGTGACATGTTGCCTACATTCAAAACAAAAACAAAAACAAACAAACAAAAATCACCGTTCTGCCCTGGGATTCCAGAGCAGGGGTGGATCAGAGCTCCTGGCCTGGGAACCTCTTAACCTGGGTGTAAGCTGCCCTTGGCATGCCTGGCCATATGCCAGGGTTACCCGTTGCACTTGCCTGGCAACTTCCCTAGTGTCTACAAGGGAAGCAAACTCTTGCCATTGATCCTGGCTGCATTTTGGCTGCACAAACCAGGAAGAAGTAGAGGTGTCTGCAGAGGGAAAAAAAAAGTGTCAACATTACATTTTGACCACAGGCAGCCTTTCCTGTTCTCTAGCACAAATACATACTCACACATGCATGCACACATACATGCACATACACACAGCACTCACAAACACACTCATGCACATATATGTATATGTGTGATTTTTTTTTTCTTTTAAAGATTGATCTCACTTTTAGGGCTGGCACAGTAGAGCAAGCCTTTAATTCCAGAACTCTGGAGGCAGGGGCGGGCATATCTCTGCCAGTTCAAGGCAAGTCTAGTCTACATAGAAATTTCCAGGCCATCCAGGCTACAAAGTAAGATCCTGTATAAAAAAATCTTATTGTTAATTATTTGTATAGTTATGTGTATGTGCACACGTCTGCAGGTACTAGAAGAGGCCAGGACATTGGACTCCCTGGATCTAGAATTACAGACAATTGTGTCTCCTGCCATGGGTGCTGGAACCCAAACTCGGGCTTTCTGGAAGGACAAAAAGCACTCTCAGCTGTTGAGGTGCCTCTCAGCCCCGGTCTTAGTTTGGGGTTCTATTGCTGTCATGAATGCACCATGTTCAAATGCAAGTTGGAGAGGAAGGGTTTATTCAGCTTATGTTTCCACATCATAACTCATTATAAAAGGAAGTCAAGACAAGAATTCAAACAGGGCAGGAACATGGAGTCGGGAGCTGATGCAGAAGCCATGGAGGGATGCTGCTCGATGGCTTGCTCCTCATGCTTGCCTAGCCTGCCTCTTACAGAGCCAAGGACCACAGCCAGGGGTGGCATCACCCACAATGGTCAGGGCTCTTCTGCATTAACCACTAATTAAGAAAATGTCCTACTGGCTTGCCTACAGCTGTACTTTATAAAGACATTTTCTCTGTTGAGGCTCCCTACTCTCAGATGGATCTAGCCTCATGAACTCATTTTTTCTTACAAGTATCCCCCCATCCAAACTCCTGTAAGTAACTCCAGGAATCTCATTGGTTAATCAATTTGTACTTTGGTGGTCTCCTTCCCTGGTCAATCACTGCTTCCCTATATAGGATGAATAGACATAATTCATATCTACCCAGGAATAGTGTCACACAACTGCGTGGAGGACAGAAGAGGGCATCAGGTGTCCTTTATCACTCTCTTCCTGTTCTTCTGAGGCATATAATAACGTACATTATATTAGTAAACTGCATATGTTGCTTGGGTTCACTGAGAAGCTGACTCTGGAAGTGGGGTTGATCTCCAAGCATGTTTGTCTCAAAGTGTCCTCCAAGGACCCTTGTCTGGTTCCCCCAACTCTGTGACAGGGAGAAGAGCACCTTAAGAGAGTTAAAATGTTGTGTCCTTGAGACTAGCTAGGAAGTGAACTATCTCTCTGGGAGATTACCTTTGTTTATTCCATGGTATTAAAATGCCTGCAGTGGGAAAGGGAAGCTGGAAGTACAGCCAGGGGGAATTTAGCAACAGATAGAAAGATAGAAACAGGAACTCTAACCGAGTGCTTCGGCTTCCCCAGTCAGCCTCTGTGGAGCAAGCCTGTTTGATAATGACATCTCTATCTGTTGCCGTTTCTTCATACACTTGGAAGCTCACCCAAGGGGATGCTCTTCTTTGTCCCGAAGTTTATGGGAGACGCTCCAGATATCTGCCTTAAAGGGGCTTCCACACTCATTGTCTGAGAAACAATTTAATGGTACCCAGTTTGATGGCGTTTTGCACCCCTCTGTCTATGCACAAGTTGGAAGCCATAGTTGGCACTGCTATTGGGACCAAGACTCTGGCTAGACAGGTCCTAGGCTCTAGTGAGGGACTCACTGCTATTACCCTGCTAAATGGGCAGATTATTGGAGAAGTATAAATGACTTCTTTCTATACCTCATCAGAAAAGCTCCTTTTTTGCAGAAGATGGTGATTAGCACACAGACCCACAACTGGTCGAGGTTCAGAGAGTCAGAAGCTGTGGATCAGACATGGTGAGGGTGCCTTTCGTTCCAGCTCGCAGGAGGTCCCTGCTCATGCCGAGGCCACCCTGCTTTGCATGGGGCATTTCGGGCCAGCCAGAGCTACACAGTAAAGTCTTACCTCAAAAACAAGACAACAACAAACAAACAAAAACAAAAGCAAAATAACAACACAAAACAAAATAGACTGTGTGTGGACTGCTCAGCTCTAAATGGGATACCCCCTTCCCTTAGACCCAGGGATCACCGTGAAAGAGGAGGTGGAAAGATCGGAAGAGCCAGAGGTGTCAGGTGGTTACCAGAAAGCAGTGTTTTCGTTTTTTTTTTTTTTTTTTTTTTTCCTTGTTCCGGTCAACCCCGCTTGCTCCCGCCGGCTCTGCTCGCTCCGGCCAGCCTCACTCGCTCCCGGCCGCCCCCGTACAGCCCCCGCTCGTTCCAGCCGGCCCGGCTCGCTCTGATCGGCTCTGCTTGCTCTGGTTGGCCCCGCTCGTTCCGGCCCGCTAGCTCCTGCGGTCCCTGCTTGCTTCGGCCGTCCCCGTTCGGCTCCACTCGCTCTGGACAGCCTCACTTGCTCCGGTTGGTTTCTCCAGTCCAAGGATTCATTTCTTATTATTCTTCATAAGTACGCTGTAGCTGACTTCAGACGCACCAGAGGAGGGCGTCAGATCTTGTTACGGGTGGTTGTAAGCCACCATGTGGTTGCTGGGATTTGAACTCATCACCTTCGGAAGAGCAGTTGGGTGCTCTAACCGGCTGAGCCATCTCACCAGCCCCAAGAAAGCAGTGTTTTCTAGATGTAGCAGGGCAGCTGCATGTATGAACTCCCAGCAGTGTTAGAGCCAGACAAAATCCCGGCAGACACAAAGTCACACTCCTAGCTGGGGAGTTTCGGCAACTTAGAACTGCTGGGAGGCAGAAGCAACCTCCTTAACGTGTGACCACAGGTAGTGAGAGGACCGAGTTAGCCAGAGCCAGGCTGACTCCACCACAGGCTGCAACCTGGCAGTTTGGGGGATTAGGCCTAAGTTTCTGTTTGCCAGAACTGGAAAAGTCCAAAACAAGTCAATTCCAGGAAGAAAAATAAAAATAAAAAAATAAACAAACAAAAATCGTCATCATCAACAACAAAAATCTCTCATGGGCAGCCAATCAGGAAGCTGCCCCATCAACCTAGCTTGAGTCAACTTCACAGGTAGCCAATCAGGAGCTGTGGAAACTACTCCACTACCTAGCTTGAGCCAAGTATAGTTATCAGAAAAAAGTCCCCAAAATTTCCCAGAGCCTTAACCAATCACAAAGGCATCCATAACCTAGAGACAGAACCAACCAATCAAGGGAAAGAAAGGTAAAACTCACCCACTCCTCCGCTAACAGGCTTTAAACTGACCCTGCAAAGTCCCCACTTAGGTCTTCCATCTGGATGTATGGCGGACCCCTGGATGCAGGTTCTCTGCAGAATAAGTGCTCTTTGCTGTAGCATGCTATTTGAGCCCCGGGGTATCATTCTTCGAGAATCACCCTTACAGTAGGTTGACCACACTCCAGTGGAATGCCAAATATCTAAGATTATATGGGAAGCCTAATTTGGACTTAATGGAGGTGGAGGTGGGGTGGGGACGACACACAGTTGGGCAGGTAGAGAAGAGGTAGCCCTGAAAGGAGCTGGGGTGTGTGACTATGCTCAAAATATATTCTATGCAGTTCTCAAAGAATTATAGAACGAGAAAAAAATAAATATTAATTCTCCTGATCTATGAGCATGAGAAATCTTTTCATCTTCTACTTCAATTTCTTTCTCCAGTGTTTTAAAGACTTTTAAAAATAAAAGTCTGACCTTTCTGGCTGGGTATGCTAGCGCATGCCTTTAATCCCAGCACTTGAGGAGTAGAGGCAGCTAGCTCTCCATGAGTTCAGCATGGACTACACAAACCCTGTCTCAAGACAAACAATTAAAAAGGCTTTCATTTTCTTAGGTTTATGCCAAGTTGGGTTTTTCTTTTCTTTTCTTTTCTTTTTTTTTCTTTTCTTTTCTTTTCTTTTCTTTTCTTTATTTTTTGGTTTGGTGTGGTGTGGTGTGGTGTGGTTTTTTGGAGCTATGACAACTGGGATGTCTCCCTGCTTTCTTTTTTAATATGCTTGTCATTGCACAGCAGGGCCCTGCACTTTATGCTTGTTACTTAACTCTGCCTCTTTTCTGAAAGTGTTCACTGTCTCTAAGGGTTTTCTGTGAGGTCTTTAGGGCCTTGTGCGGAGAAGGACATCACTGCTGGTGGAGACGCGTTGAAGTCTTTCTCTACGATCTGCCTCCTGTTTATGTGTGCATCTTTTGTCTTGGTGTCCAGCTGAGACCTCAGCCTCACAGGACGAGGGAGGAGGTAGCCATCCCTGTTTTGATCTTGACTATACAGGAAATGCCTTGAGGCTTTTCTCCACTTACTATAATGTTGGCTGTAGGTTTGTCATAATTAGCCTTTCTTATGTTGAGACATGTTCCTTCTATTCCGAGTTTCTTCAGGACTTTTATCCTGAGAGGATGTTGGATTTTGTCAAAGCTTTTTTCCGTGCCTACCAAGATGGCCATCTGATTTCTGTCCTTGAGGCCATTTATGTAGCTTATAACATTTATTGATTTATTGAACCATCCCTGTATCTCTCTGGGATGAAGCCAACTTGATTATGCTAAATGATCTTTTTGATGTAATCTTGAATTAGACTTGTATAATCCTTTCTTTAAATTGATAGCTAAGCCTTCCCCTAACAAGTACAAAACTTTAATGCATACGCACGTCTCTGTATTTAATCTCCAGTGTACACACTATTGCTATACAACTGACATGTGTCCTCTTTCTCCTTCAGATCTGCTATTCTAGGTCAAACCAGTTTTGACGATATATTTGACCATCCTACTCCATACCCCCACTCTTAGTACAGCCTCTCATTCAAAACACTTCCCAATTCAGCCTCTACACAGTAAGCGTTTAAGAACTTCCACATCTGGGATATTTTGCATCATGCCTGTTTTTTTGAAAGTAAAAAAAAAAAAGATATAAAGATAGAGGCTGGTGGTGCTAATTTCGTCTTTAATATTTTGAAATTTCTAATCAGTTGTCTTAAAACATTGCAACCCGGGAGCTGTGGTGATGGTTCAGTTGGTAAAGTGCTGGCCATGTGAGCACAAGTTCAGACTCTCAGAACCCACGGTCAAAAACCAGACATGGTGGTGAGCTCCTGCATACCCAGCTTTGGGGTTGATCAGAGATTGGAAGATGCTGGCAGTTCCCTCATCAGCCAAACTATTTGAATGAGTGGACTCCAGTTTCAGAGAGAGACACTGCCTCAGAAAATAGATAGATATAGAGCGAAGAGGAAACCCAACATCAACCTCTGACCTCTACACAGCCACATGTGTGTGTGCACATGTACTCAAATATATGTGTACCTGCACACATATGAATGCATACAAAAGTTCAACCTCACATCAGAGATGTGCAAATAAAAAAAGTACCTTGAGAGCCGGGCGTGGTGGCGCACGGCCTTTAATCCCAGCACTTGGGAGGCAGGGGCAGGCGGATTTCTGAGTTCGAGGACAGCCTGGTCTACAAAGTGAGTTCCAGGACAGCCAGGTCTATACAGAGAAACCCTGTCTCGAAAAACCAAAAAAAAAAAAAAAAAGTACCTTGAGGTCCCCTCTCATCCAGTCAGCATGACAGTCATTAGGAAATGCAGGACAGATGCTGGTAAAATGTAAACAGAAAGGAAGCCTTAGACACAGCCCCAGGCAACAGTCAAGCCATTGTGGAAATCATGGAAGTTTCCCCAAAATCCAACCTATATGGCACAGCCATAGCCAAAGATTTCAGAGTCAGCACATCATGTACTGTATCCTTGCACACCAGTGTTTACTGCAGCACCGTGCCTAACAGCCGGGCTCTGGAACCAACAGGTGCCTGCCCCACAACAGAGGAAAGGATAAAGTAAATGCGGTCTATACACACAACAGAAATCTATGACCCGTCATGGAGAACCGAGTTACATTGTTTCAAGCAAGTGGGTATAGCTGGAGGTCAGTCATCCTGTTATGTGAATGAAGCCCCTCTGAGGAACTCAAGTATGGAATGTTTTCTCCTTGTTTGTAGTTCTTAGATTTTATGTCTTTTATACTCTTCCCAACCCCTGCTGTTTCTTTCCATGCGGGTCTTTCCCTTTTTCTCTTCTGCAAACATTTTTTTTCTTGCCCGAGGTTCTCTGATTCTGACTAATGTAAGAACAGGTATACTAGAATTTTAAAAAGGGGCGGGGGGGAAGGGTCCAGGGTGGTGGCACAATGCTTTTAATTCCAGAACTGGAGGTGGGGCCAGAAGGAGATGTCTGTGAATGTAAGGCCAGGCTGGTCTATATAGTAAGTTCCAGGCTGGGCAAGTCTTCACATAGAGAAATCCTGTCTCAAAAACAACGAAACCTCAAACAAATAAAAAGGAAGTGTGCAGAACTGGATCCAGGTGTGGCACTCAAGACAGATGTGATCTCCTTTCATTGGTCTACAAGACAGGAAGACATGCCTTCCTGGGTTGTGGAGGCCACTATACCACGAGAGAGCAAGTTTTCTAAACTGCTGGTTCTAATGTTGACTCCGGGTCACTGAATGAGGAACTTGTAACCACAAGTTGTTTGTTTGTTTGTTTTGTTTTGTTTTTTGTTTTTGAAAGGGTCTCACTATGTAGCCCTGGGTGAAGCCTCTGTATGTAGACCAGCATGGCCTTGAACTCACAGAGATCCTCCTGCCTCCCGAGTTCTGGGATTAAAGTCAGGCACCACCACACCTGTTGGGCTGGAGAGATATATTCAGCCTGTAAAATACTTGCCATGTAAGTATAAGGAGTGAGCACATTTTCAAAAGCTGGGTGAGGGGTTTCTCAGAGTCTCCCCGTGGAGACTGACACACAGTAGATTGGATATTCAGGAAATGTCGGCTAAACAAATAAGTTTTTATTTTTCAGGATAGCCAATGGTGGTCAGTTCAGCAGCCTGAGGATCTGCGAACAGCGACAGGATCGGCCTTGGGTCCCCAAGAAAAAGATGTCAAAGGTTTTACAGTCTCTAAGTAGCCCTACTTTCGAAGCTATTCACTAGCCTAGGGTGCACTGAAACTTTCCAGTCGGTCTGGTCTAGGAAGCAGCCGGTTCCCGCGGCCGGCCTCCAGGGGGTGCGCTAGCCCCAGCCGGCGCCTGCACTGTATCTGTAGGGTTAAGCGATATAGCCACTGCCTCCGATTTCTGCGCCCTCTGTTTCTAGGGCAGAAGGCTGTCTCTTCTTCTAAGTCCTGTTCTTCTTACCCAAAGGAGTAAATGCAGGCTCATTTTAAGTAGTTGGCCTAGAGAGACACAGCTAGAGGGAATTAACCATCTGGTAGCTAAAGTGTGCAGCCTGCGGAGCAACCAAGCGGCTTTAGTCACAGGCTAAGCCAGAGCAGCCGCGCGGGGTCACCTACGGGACCAGACACAGTTCTCCTAAAGACCTAGAAAAAATACTTTATTGATTAAGTGAACCCAGGGCCTCGTATATGCTAAACCCATAGTTTATCCCAACTCTCAAGAAAGGATTTTCATTGTTCCCAACTTAAAGACATAGCAAATGTTTCAGGTGATGGGCATACTAACATGGTCTGGCCAGTGCAGGCTGTTATCCAGCGATTACGACTTTGTACTAGGCTGGGAAGACAGCTCAGAGAAAAAGCTGCTTGCTGCCTACCCGACGATCTGAGTTGTATCTCTAGAGTCGTGACAGTGGAAGGAAAAAAGGCTCCTGCCAGTCCTATCTGCCACC
>LR749543.1:1441006-1463406 GCA_902729485.2 Mus minutoides
AAAAAAAAAAGTTGCCGGGCGTGGTGGCGCATGCCTTTAATCCCAGCACTTGGGAGGCAGAGGCAGGTGAATTTCTGAGTTCGAGGCCAGCCTGGTCTACAAAGTGAGTTCCAGGACAGCAAGGGCTATACAGAGAAACCCTATCTCGAAAAACCAAAAAAAAAAAAAAAAAAAGTTTTCCTCCAAGACTGGAGCTTCTGTCACTGAATTAGCTAGCATTCGGAGGCCAAGTGACATTTCCTACCTTTTCCTCCTCTTCCTCCTCATTCCCCACCTCCACCCATACATCCCACCAACACATCAGAGCCAGGGTAACCTCACATTATGCTACAGAGGTAGACCTACCCCACCCAAGCTGCCACCAGGACACAAGGCCCCGCAGAGTGGCCCTCACAGGGAGCGGCAGGGGGTGCTTATCAGGAATAGGCTTTAAGGACCACCACGGTGCTCACGCAGAGCCTGCCAATGCTTTGGGGGAACTTATGTGGTCTGCGGCAAGTTTTGCTGGTGGAGCTGTTTTTGTTGTTGTTGTTGTTGTTGTTGTTGTTGTTGTTGTTGTTGTTTTGTGAGGTGAGGTGAGGTGAGGGTACTGAAATAGGGTCTCACTAAGTAGCCTGAGCTGGCCTCAAACTCACAGTGATCCTCCTGCCTCTTCTGCCCAAGTGCTAAGGTGACAGGTACGAGTCACCACACCCAGTTGTGTGAAGTGGCTCTATGAAGAAGGATCAGAGCATTTATGATGGGGCAAGGGCTCGGGTCCTCTGAACAGGTCCAGTCCTGGGCCCTGTGGCGAGGTGTTGAGCTTCTGCTTTGTAAAAAACAAAAACAAACTGAGCACCTGCTACTACTTTCTGGCTCTGCTGGTCTCTTGTCACAAAGATCATCAGTTCCACAGCCTTGAAATGTCTCTACTATCTCTCCTGTCAGCAACAAAGTTTACACACACAATGATGTTCGTGTGCAAGTAGACTCTCCTGAAGCTTCTGGGCTGGGCTAGCCTCTGAGCTCCTGTTGAATAGGTTAAGGGACAGACAGAGCTTCCTGCTTCTCAGGTCTTTTCAGGACTTAGTCTCATAGTTTGTGGGCAGACGGCCCCGCCAAAGGCTCAGTAAATATTAGTGTTGTGTAGGCTCAGGGTCTCTTGAAAGGTGCTTGGAGATAAAACTGTGGAGGAGCAAACATGTCTGAGAAGAATTCTCAGGCCTTGGTCTAGCTGGCTGGAGCTAGTCCTTAGCTCGGCAGGAGGTCTCCATGTCCTTGTCCCAGTTCCTACTTAAGCTCTTTAGCCTAAGCTGGGCATCCTAGCCTTGTCTGTCACAGCTGCTTCCAGGAGCAGACACCACACAGCAGCAGCAGCAGATGACACCGAGTCAGGGGCCGTCCCTGCTGTCCGTTAGCTCTGTGCCTGTGGACAAACCCTCTGGCTCCTAACTGTTTTTCTGACTGGGGACATGAGGCCAGAGATCTCCCTCTGGGACTTGTGAGAGAGTAGCTATTGGAACACCCATGTGTGGTTGGTGTGTGAGAAAAATGCTGGCTTTTACTTTTGTGAAAAGTATTACTTCTCAAGAGGTACTTGTGGTTTTGTGGACACAGGGTCCAGTAAAGGGAGAGATCTCATATGGCGAATTTCAAGTCGGACTGGAGAGAAGAATGCTTGGAAGGGCAATTCGCCTTTCTATGGCAGTCGATTGTAGCCAGCAGATAGCTGTCAATGGGAGAAAAGCAGTTTTCCCTGGTTTGGTGGTTTTTTTTTTTATTTTTATTTTATTATTTTATTTTATTATTTATTTTTATTTTATTTTTTTTGATGGGTTGGGATCCGGCTGTGTAGAATTTCTAATCTCAGCCTTCCAAGGGCTGGAATTTCTCATATGCATTGTCACCAGTGGGAAAGGAGTTTAAGACAGGAAGAGCCCTTAGACTGCTTCAAATACTGGCTGATTGAGGACAAAAGATGCCTCTGACTCTCTGTGACTCTTTTGACCCTGGAAGCATTTAAATCCCATGTCAGAGGTGAGTGACTTGCCAGAAAGCAGCTTCTCCCCCACCCCCACCCCCGAGACCTGTCCCAAGGCACACAAGCGAGCGACTTCACTGGACTGTGGGGTCTGTCCTGACCTAACTTTTGCCATCTTGAGGGTGACTGTCATCATTGCCCCAGTCTCCCTGACCGTGAACTTGAGGGTGACTGTCATCATTGCCCCAGTCTCCCTGACCGTGAACTCCTTAGAATACTCTCCCAGCACATTGTAAGTACATATAAGCTTTGCAGCGGACGTGTGCAGTTCTGAGCCAGGAATGTACTTGACCCTCGGATAGTAGGTCAAGATAAGCCAGGTAGCCTGGCCTGAATGAGTCATGTCTCTGCATTCTACAAGAAGATCTTTGCTTAAACCAATGCTTGGAGCCTCACGGGTCTCGCTGCCTCCCTGGCCCATTCTTCTATTAGGGCGGTAAGGAAGCTTTCTTTGTGTAAGGGAGTGGGAAGGGAGCTATACACACATGTGTGCATTTGCTTGGAGAAGCTAGAAGTCAACCCTGGGTGTCAGTTCTCAGGAATGATTTAGTCTTTGAGACAGGGTCTCTAGGCTGGCTAAGGAAAGAGGATCCTCCTGTCCGTTCGTTACCCCCATCCCCACCCCCCAGTCTCCTGGATAACAAGCACATGCCAGCATACCCTACTTGCTACCTGAATCCCGAGGGTTAAACTTGGACTTTGGGGCTCCCAAGGGAGGACTTTATAGACTAAGTTATCTTCTCCCCTTCCTCCTTCCTGTTCTGTTTCCCCTCTTCTCTCTCTTCCCCCTTCTCTCTCTCTCCCCCATTCTCTCTCTCTCCCTCACTTCTTTCCTTTTTATCTTCCCTGCCCATGTTTCCTTCCTCCCTTAACCTTCTTTTTCTCTGTTTCCATTCCCCTTTTGGTTTGTTTGTCTTGCTGTATAGCCTAGGCTGGCACTAAACCTGTAATCTTCCTGCCTCAGCTTCCTGGGTGCTGGGAATGCAGGTGTGATCCGGATAGCTAGTGAGGGGACTGGGGATAGCTTGAGCGCAGTGAGCATGGCTCTGGCAGGCCTTGCCCTTCCCTCCCACTCCTTCTGCCGCGACCATTAGATTATATTACTAAAGCTAGCCCCCAAGGTCTCTTCCCTTATTTGGCCACTTCCTTCTCCTGAGGCTGACTAATGGGGTTCAGCTATCAAAGTGGTGAACAAAAAGCCGCCTTGGCTCACCTAATTAACACGCCTAGTCAAAATCAAACACTGCATCCTAACGTGGGGGTTCCCATTTTACCTTTATAAAGTGCCATTTGCCTGTGGACCACATCTGTCTTCTCTGTATCCTGAAGCAGTCCCTCTAGGACCCCTGCACCCTCTCCCTTGTCCCCTCTCCCTCATCCTCTATTTCCTGTTTGTCTCTTATTCCCTGCCCTTTGCCCTTCTAGGGCACATCCTCTGAGGTATGTGCTGAGAACTTGGTCTTAGAGGTCTTGGGCAGATCTTAACATCTAGTCTTCTTTCTTTGTTCTCAAAGCCCCTTGGGATAGTGTTTGGGGACATCCGTGTCCTTATTACTGTGTCCCACAGAGGCCAATGCAGCTTTCCTACAGGAGCCCATCTTAGGCCTCAGCTGGGAGCCATGGCAGGATGTGTGTGGTTCTCACCCAGAGCCTCACTTTCCAGCTGACCTCTTGGCTCTGTGCCACAAACAAACTGAATCTTTGCCCTTACACTGCAGACCACCTGCCCCCTCTTCTTCCTGGTGATCTGTCTTCTCTCACTTCCTCAACCCCACTCCACCACCCTGACTCCATTGTTCTCCTACTGAGAGACAGTTGCATCTACTCCCTCTCTGCTGCTCTAAGCCAGGGACCACTCCTGTTTTTAGACTTCAGCCTACAGCCAAATTCCTGGTAGAATTTATTAGAACTTGGGTTCAGAACCTCATGCCTATGATTGCCAAGGCAGCAGGTCTGGGGTGGGCCCAGAATGTGCTTTGCACTGGGGGGGTACACTTTGATAGCTTCTAATCTAATTATCTACAAGAGACCCCTCTAGTCTCTATGTTGCATACTGAGGGAATCTTTTCAAAGTCCCCCTGGACCACTACTTCCTGGCAGTTCCACAAATCTAAAATCCTTCTTAGAGCTTAGAGAGAGACTGTAGACCCTGTCCCTGTAGATCACCACAGATTGGACTGTTGGAGTAGATGCCGCCACCAGATTAAGAACCTGCCACTCTCTTGGAGTTGTCACCATTAGCATCCTCACCACTTCTCCTTGTTACTTGATGTTCTGTGACAAAACTTTTCCTTGGAAGATGCAACACACGTGTCTACTCAACTCAGGCGACAACAAACGACAACCAAAGTGTGGATACTGCCTAATTCCAACTTGGTGGACCACTCAGTTTTAGTAGGGTTACTTGCAGGAGTGTGGGAAAGGAGTTACTTATAGGAGCGGAAATGACTTAAGGACAGCTGCATCCCCAAAGCCCACCCCCAGCGTGGGTGACAGCTCACGAAAGCTGGGAACCTGGAGCACACCGCACAATCTGAGGCACCTAAAGAAGTTAGATCATATTCTTTCCTGCTGACTCAGTTGGTCTAAACCTCTTCTAGGCGGCTGGGCTGGCTTTTGCTTCTTCCAGCCATCTGGTCTTGGCTCAGAGTCTCCTTTGCTGCTTTTATTGCTTAGAGGAGGCCCAGTAAAGCTGGTCAGTTCCAAAGACTTCCTGGAGCTCTTTTAAGTTGTTTGCCTTCCTGGTTGAGAATCTTCCCTGCAGGATGGAGTCAAAGGACTGAATCTTGGAGGAAACGGTCCACAACACTTGAGAATGGTTGAGTATTGGGCTTGTGATCTCCATCCTCAACACTGGTCTTGCTATTAGAGAACAGCCCACTCAACACCTTGGCTCCTGCGCTCCTTGACTCTCCACATCAAATGAACTTTCACCTCACACCGCCCCCCCCTTGGAAATCACAGACTCCACCAGTCATTGCCTATAACCATCAGACCTCTAAGTCTCAATTTTCAGTCCCTCACTTCCTGACTCCCTCTTCCTCTCACTTTCTGCTTTAGTGACTCTAAAGTTCTCACCCCAGCAATTCTTTAACCAGGAGACCCCACCATTCACCACCGGTCTCTCATTGGCCCCATCTTTCTTCCATCTTCCATCTGTCATCTCTTCTCTCATTTGCCTCCTGACTCGGTGTCTTAGAGAGCTTTCTGTTATTGTAATGAAGAACTGAGGTCATCAGTTCCCGCTTTCAGAATCAGTTGGCCCTGCTCTTCTCAGCCCATTATGGCTGGGAGCACACAATAAGGGAATCATTCGTTCTTTTCAAAGCAGAAGCATGGAAGGGACTTAGGACAGAGATTATGATCCGACAATCTCTTACAGGGACATGTTCCCAGGGGTGTTCTGCTTAGTTTTTGGTCAACTTGACACAAGCTAGAGTTGTCTGGGAAGAGGAACCTCAGCTGAGAAAACTTCTCCATCAGATTACTTGTAAACAAGTCTACAGGGCCTTTTCTTGGTTAATTATTGATATGTAAGGGCTCAAGCCAGTGGGTGGTCCTGGGGTATACTAGAAAGTAGGTTGATCAAGCCATGAGGAGCAAGCCAGTAACCAGCACTCCCCAGAGGCCTTTACTTCAGCTCCTGACTCGATTCTTACCCTGAGTTTCTGCCGAGGTTTTCCCCAATAATAGAATATAACCTGGAAGCCAAATAGAACTTTCTTTCTCAGGTTGCTTTTGGTCATGGTAGTTATCACCTAATAGAAACCCAATTCTAAGACAATGAAATAAGATTTCCCAAGAGGCCCTATCTCTTAAAGCAGTGGTTCGCAACCTTCCTAAGGCTGTGACCCTTTAATACAAGTCCTCATATAATATTATTCCTCATGTTGTGGTGAACCCCCAACTCTAAAATTATCACTGTAATTTTACTGTTATGAATTGTACTGTAAATACCTGTGTTTTCTCATGGTCTTAAGTAACACCTATGAAAAGGCTGAGACCCAAGGGTTGAGAACCACCATCTTAAAGGCTCACCAACTCCAATAACTCCACCACGGAGATCAAGACTTCACTACTGGGCCTTGTGATGGTTGGTTTTAATGTCAACAAATTGGAATCACTTGAGAAGGGAACCTCACTTGAGAAATTGTCTTAATTGCTTTATTAGTGTAAGAAGACTCAGTGTAAATGTGGGCATTAGCTTCTGGTAAGCAGCCTGGATACAGGGAGCAGAAGGAAGATTGTCTCCCTTTTGAAGGTATATCATTCTCTCTGCTAAGTTAGTCGATTCTGTTGCTGTGGCTGTTGATTCCTTCTCTGGTATCAGAACCGGTGTTTCTGGGCTTCCATTGTTGACTGAGTACCAACAGCTTTCCAGGAGCTATCCAGGGTTTCCGGGCCAGATTGGGCCTGCCAAGCATCCAGCCTTATAGACGGAGCAACCGCCAGGCTGTTGGCCTCTCCACTGTGAAACAGCTACTGTGGGACTACCCAGACTGCTGGGCACCCCGCCACAAGGACCAAGCAACTGACAGGTTCTCAGTCTCTCAGGTGTGATTCAGTTACTGCTACTATTTTGAAGTAAAATGATTAAATAAATTATACACACACACACACACACACACACACACACACACTCATCCGATCTATTTTGTTCTTGTAGTGAACCACGAGTAATATAGGCCGTTAGGGGGTCACTTAAGATACAAACTATATAGCGCAGCTCTCAGGTCTCATCAGAGAAATTTCTCTATTCAGTGGACGGCGATTAATGCAGGAACTCACAACTGTTGTGAGGAATAAGTGGCTGTAGAGCCCTCAGCCACAAAGGAAACGTATCTACATCACAAGCTATTCACAAGGCTCAGGGACCATAGTGGAAGAGGTGACAAAAATTGTACTATCCAGAGGTCTGGGAGCCCAGGCATAAACAGGGTCTTCTGGACCCAACAGGAGCTCACAGTGCTGTCGTGACCTGCACAAGGCCTGTTCAAGATCAAACCAGTTCATACCTACCCCAGCACGAAGTAGGAAAGGGCACATGAGTTGCCACTCACAGCTGAAAAGCTGTCTTAGTTCTTTTCTATTGCTGCGACCAAACACCTTGAACAAAGGCAACATATAAAAGAAAGTGTTTAATTGGGTTTATGGTTTCAGAGGGTCACGGTCCCCGTGGTGGAGGAACAAAGGCATGGTGGCAGGGACAGTTGACGGCTCACATCTTGATCTGCAAGTAGGTAGCAAAGACAGAAAGGCACACCGGAAATGGCAAGCTTGGTGCTGGAGCAGCAGCTACAAATTTACATCCTGATCTGTAAGTTGGAGGTGCTGGAGCAGTAGCTACGAATTTACTCCTGATCTGTAAGTTGGAGGCAGAGAGACAGAAAGTTAACTGGCAGAGGTTCAGGCTTTTGAAACCTCAAAGTCCACACCGGTGGCACACCTCCTCCAACACCACCACACCTCCTGATCCTTCCCAATGAGTTCCACCCACTGGGAATCAAGTCTCCAAACATCTGAGCCTCTGGGGCTATTCTAATTCAAACGACCACATTGTACTTTCTGGTCCTCATTGGCTCGTGGCCATATCATACATAATGCAAGATGCATTTAATCCTACTTCAAAGTCCCCATAGTCTTTTACAGTCTTGGAGTGGTTCGAAAGAGAATATCTTCCCCCAGGCTCATATATTTGGATGCTTGGTCTGCAGTTGGTAGAATTGTTTGGAAAGGATTAAGAGTGTGGCCTTGTTGGAGGAGGGGTGTTACTGGAGGTGGGCTTTTCAAAAGCCCAAACCATTCCCACCTAACTCTCTGTCTCCCTGCTTCTAACTTATAGATTCAGAAGTAAACTCTTAGCTATTGCTTAAGCACCAAGCTCACCTACTGTCATGCTCCCCGCCATGGTAATCATGGACTCTGACCTTCAGCAACCATGAGTTGAAAAATTAAATGCCCTCCCTTTTTTTTTTATAAGTTGCTTTGGTTATGGTGTCTTTTCACAGCAATAAAACAGTAATGGAAACAAGTCTTAATACTGTTTAAAAGTCAAGGCAATCTCTCAACTATATCTTCCTTTAAAAAAAAATAAAAGTACGTATCTCCAACAAACAAAGGCAAAGTATACATTAGTAATCTGTGGTGGTTTGAATGAGAATGTCCCCTATATACTCATATTTGAATACTTGAAACAGTTCCCCAGTTGGCAGAACTGTTTGGGAAGGCTTAGAAGATATGGCCTTGTTGGAGGAGAGGTGTCATTTGGAGTGGAGTTAGAGGTGTTAAGAGCCCACATTTCCCAGTTAGCTCCTTGTCATTCTGCTCCTGTACTCTAACCCTTTGAAACTGTAATTCTCCAATAAACTCTTTCTTCTTTACATTGTCTTGGTCATGGTGTCTCATCACAACAATATAAAGGTAACTAATACGCATTCCTAAAGGGAAGAATTGGATCATAGTGAGGAAATATTGGACCAAAGCAAGACCAAACCTCAGCAGGTCATACTCCAAACCCTGTAGCTCTATGTTTTATGTCAAGGATCTTAGATGACTCTACCTTTCTGGCTTTACTGCCCACAAGATACATCTCTCACTCGGGCTGGTTCCACTCTCTGTCTGCAGCTCTCCCTGGCATACAGCTCATGAGCGTGGAGCTTTTAACACCTCAGGTTTTCCAATGCAATGCAGACTTCGCTTTCACAGCTCCACTCTGGGCCCCATGCAGGGACTTGCCTGCCACATGCCTGGCTGCAGTGGCTCTCCATAATTGCATGGAGGATTGCACAACCCCCTTATTCACCTACCCCTTATGACTCTAAACCCAGAGCCACTTGGATGACCCTGCTTTAGGGTGGAACCTGATCCCCCTTACAGAGGCTTCCCTTTCTTTGATTTAGGAGCAGACAACTCCTTGTGCCTTCTGCATCAGATGTTGTCTTGATATCAATTCAATTACATTCAATTTCATTCCATTACATTCAATTTCCTGGTGATCTTTTTCTCTTTGAACTGTGCATTTCCTTTTTTCCCCTGACTCCTCTTCTTTTTTTAATTGCAGGCATTTATCAGACTGATTACATAATCATGTGATAATGTACATAATAAGCTGTCTTGAAATCTCCTCTACCAAAGGTCCTTGGTAGGTTGACCATGCCCCAGTGGATGGCCCCACAGCCATGGTTATAAGGACAGTACCAATTGAATTCAGTGCTGTGGTGGAGGGGGAGACATGAGGTTAGAAAGAAGAGGACCACGGGGTGGACCAAGATCAATTAGAGGGAGGAGTGAAGGTGATTATGATTTATATATATATATATATATATATATATATATATATATATATATATATATACATATATACATATATACATATATACATATACATATACATATACATATACATATACATATACATATACATATACATATACATATACATATACATATACATATATATATATATATATATATATATATATATATTTCTCAAAGAATTAATAAGAATATAAAATGTGTATACATACAGTCTATGGAGGACCGGGAGGAAGGCTCAATGGTACAAGTTATGTATGAGGACCAGTGAACCCAGTATCCATGTAAACAGCCAGGTATAAGGTAACAACCCAAAAGGGGGCTTCTCGTGCCTGCTGTTGGGGGTTTTGTTAGATAGTCTGTGGGTCTTGGGGTAGCATCTCTAGCCTAGGTTGATGGAACTAGAAATCGTCATTCTGAGCTAACCTAGAGCCAGAAAGACAAAACATCTCTTGTTATCTCTCATCTGTGGTTCCTAGCTCTAAATCTTCAGTTGTGAGTGAACAACCTGAAATCACCTCTGAAAGCAGGAAAGTAAAAAGGTGTGGGGGCGGGGCATAGAGAAGAAAACAGAGGGGAACAAGTGGCTTGAAAACATGGGAGGTGGGTTTAGCTATGGATGGAGGTTAATGCAAGAGAGCAAGAAGGGCAAAATCACAGCAAACATGTCACAAGGAATCATGGTATTATCTATTTATCTAAAATGCCGTATAGCACGTAAAAATCTGTAGATGCATATATAGTCCAAATAAAATTTATCACCCTGGGCTGGTGATGCTACCCCAAAACCCACAAACTATCTAACAAAATCTCCAACACCAGGCATGAGAAGCCCCCTTTTGAGTTATTGGTCAGGGCTGTTCAAGAGACTCCAAAAACATTTTAGGCCATTGCTGTTGTCCTTGGTTGCCCCTCAGAGGTGGATGGTAAGTCCCTATTGCTAAAGACTCCATGCACTTTAGACACAGAACCCCAAAGGACCTACACAGGATCCTTAAAACCATCTTTGCTGAGGGCTAGTTTTCATGGTATAAGAAGATGCCATGTAATCCTGCCAGGGAGTTACCCAAATAATACTGGGAGAGAGCTAGCCTCCTAGGAGTTCAGACAAGCCTGTAAGCAAAGGTAAAAGCATTGCTGCTGCTCAGAGGAACCCTCCCAGAACCCTCATGACACAGGAACTGAAGAGTGGCCTTGGACGGAGCCTTCCGGTTTCTGTCTGCACCTGGAGCTGATCCTGTGCCACAGCTCTCCATAGACAAATATCACTGGGAGAGAGCTGGTCTCTCAGGAGAGCCAACACACTTGGGAGCACAGGTAAGGCCACCACTTCTGGGGTTGGGGATTTAGTTCAGTGGTAGAGCGCTTGCCTAGCAAGCCCAAGGCTTTGGGTTCGGTCCTCAGCTCTGGAAAAAACAAACAAACAAACAAACAAACCCACTTCTGTTCAAATTCCTAGCCCAAGAGGGACCCAGAGCCATAGGTGCACAGGAATCAAGTAACAGCCATGGACAGGATTCTTCTGGGTTCTGTCTGCACCCCAGAGCTGACCCTGTACCATAGCTCTTCATACCCCAATTCCTCCAGGAGAGAACTATCTCCTAGGAGTACTGACACACAGGTTGCAGGAGGGGCAAGCCACAGTCAGAGACAGAAAGACCAGCTAACACCAGAGATAACTAGATGGCGAAAGGCAAGGACAAGAACATAAGCAACAGAAACATAGGCTACTTGGCATCATCAGAACCCAGTTCTCCCTCCACAGCAAGCCTCTGGATACCCCAACACACTGGAAAAACAAGAATCTGATTTAAAATCACATCTTATGATGATGATAGAGGACTTTAAGAAGGGCATAAATAACTTCCTTAAAGAAACACAAGAGAACACAGTTAAACAGGTAGAAGCCCTTAAAGAGGAAACACAAAAATCACTTAAAGAATTACAGGAAAACACAACCAAACAGGTGAAGGAACTGAACAAAACCATCCAGGATCTAAAAATGGAAATAGAAACAATAAAGAAATCACATAGGTAGACAACCCTGGAGTCAGAAAACCTAGGAAAGAGATCAGGAGTCATAGATGCAAGCATCACAAACAGAATACAAGAGATAGAAGAGAGAATCTCAGGGGCAGAAAACATTGACACAACAGTCAAAGAAAATGCAAAATGCAAAAAGCTTCTAACTCAAAACATCTAGGAAATTCAGGACACAATGAAAAGACCAAACCTAAGAATAATAGGTATAGAAGAGAGTGAAGATTCCCAACTTAAAGGGCCAGTAAATATCTTCAACAAAATTAAAGAAGAAAACTTCTCTAATCTAAAGAAAGAGATGCCCATGAACATACAAGAAGCCTACAGAACCCCAAATAGATTGGACCAGAAAAGAAATTCCTCCTGTCACATAATAGTCAAAACACCAAATGCACAAAACAAAGAAAGAATATTAAAAGCAGTAAGGGAGAAAGGTCAAGTAGCATATAAAGGCAGACCTATCAGAATTACACCAGACTTTCACCAGATACTATGAAAGCTAGAAGATTCTGGGCAGGTGTCATGCAGACCCTAAGAGAACACAAATGCCGGCCCAGGCTACTATACCTAGCAAGACTCTCAATTACCATAGATGGAGAAACCAAGACATTGCATGACAAAGCCAAATTTACACAATATCTTTCCACAAATCCAGCCCTACAGAGGATAACAGAGAGAAAACACCAACACAAGGAGGGAAACTACACCCTAGAAATAGCAAGAAAGTAATCTTCTTTCAACAAACCCAAAAGAAGATAGCCAGACAAGCATAAAAATAACATCAAAAATAAATGGGAGGCAACAATCACTATTCCTTAATATTTCCTAACATCAATGGATTCAATTCTCCAATAAAAAAACATAGACTAACAGACAGGATATGTAAACAGGACCCAGCATTTTGCCTGGCTGCAGTGGCTTCTCCATAATTGCATGGAGGATTGCACAACCCCCTTATTCACCTACCCCTTATGACTCTAACCCCAGAGCCACTTGGATGACCCTGCTTTAGGGTGGAACCTGATCCCCCTTACAGAGGCTTCCCTTTCTTTGATTTAGGAGCAGACAACTCCTTGTGCCTTCTGCATCAGATGTTGTCTTGATATCAATTCAATTACATTCAATTTCATTCCATTACATTCAATTTCCNCCCTGACTCCTCTTCTTTTTTTAATTGTAGGCATTTATCAGACTGATTACATAATCATGTGATAATGTACATAATAAGCTGTCTTGAAATCTCCTCTACCAAAGGTCCTTGGTAGGTTGACCATGCCCCAGATTTAGAAAGGGCAATTTCCAAATTCATCTGGAATAACAAAACAATCCAGAAAAAGTTATAAACTACAGAAGGCCAGGCCCCACCCAGGTGAATGAATCCATGGCCACACTGTAACAGGAGACATGGGCTACAAAGAAGCTGTGCCTAGGGCAGGCCCTCAAGCTCCTCATAGGAGGTTCTCCTGTCTTAGTAGGGATTTACTTGTTAGGAACACAGAGATGCAGTTGTCACCTCAGGGAAAAGTAGAAGGGTTGGTTCTTACGGAAGTGAGAAGATGGCTGGTTCCCCTGTGGGAAATCCAGCAAGGCCTCATAGATACAGGGAGTTCCCAGATGGTTCCAGAAGCCTCCCCTTAGCCCTTCAGGCTCAGTGTTGGGCCTCCTACAATTAGGCTTGACTTGTGTCACTTAAATTGCTGTGGAAATGGCTTCTGCCTTGCTTCCTCTTGGATCAAGTACCTTCTGGTGCTCTGGAAAGTCCTATGGGAAGGAAGGTCTGTGTAGAGAGGAAATGAGAGCTCCCTCCAACAGCAACAGTCCCCGCCTCCCTGTGACGTCACCACCCCTCTCCATCCTGAGCTGTTTCTTCCATAGCTCTGCCCCGTTGTGTGTGTGCCATTCTCATGTCTCCACAGATCACTTTTCTTTTTACTTTTTGTCTCCTCATCTGATTATTCTTTGATTTGCAACTGGCCAAGCATGATGCCTGAGTCAGTGCTCTATTGCTGTGAAGAGACACCATGAATACAGAAACTCCTTTACAGAAAGCATTTAATTGGGGGCTGTGCACACTTTCAGACAGTCAGTCCATTATGATCATGGCAGAGAGCATGGTGTGGAGCAAGAGATGAGAGGGGAGAGGGAGGGGGAAAGGAGAGGGAGGGAAGGGGGAGTGGGGGAGAGAGAGAGAGACTGGGTCTGGCTTGGGCTTTTGAGATCTCAAAGCCCACCTCCAGTGACACAGGTCCTCCAAGAAGCCCATACCTCCTCTAAGAAGTTCATACCTCCTAATTCTTCTAATCCTTTTAGCTTTACTCCCTGGTGGCTCAGCGTTCAAATGTATGAGCCCATGGGGATCACTGTTAATCAAACCACCACACAAGATTCTAAGATTCAGGCACTAGTTGGGAAGTTGCCAAAGCTTTCTTAGTCCTGCAGAAGGACAGGAAAATTTATATACCTATTGTCTCTGTTGCAACAATTGAACCAAGTTCTGCCTCTGTGGTGTTAAAAACAGCTATGGACAGTGCCCACACTGACAGGTGTAAAGATGTCCTTATAATATTTTATTTTACAAAACAAGGAAGTGGGTAGGTTTGGGACTGAGAGTTTTAGTTTGTCAGCCTCTGGCCTGTAGAACGTCACAGCTCCAGGGTCTTATTCGGTCTTCTCAGCCACAGTTGAGTCTGGGGTCCACTTGGTGCAGGCAGCAGGGATGGAAGTAGGAATGGAGGCAGTGGGACCCCATGGCTCACCCACAGAGCTGGCTCACCCGCAGAGCTGGCTCACCTGCAGAGCTGGAACCTGTGTGTTAGAAAAGGGACCTGGCAGTCAGGAGATGTGTGCACACTGCCCTCATCCTGGCACCCCAGCAATGTTAAGCAACTTATCTACACTGTGCTGAGCACTTGGGCAGTGTCTGGGAACACACAGAAGCATGTTCCTGATCATAGCACAAATATGCCAGGCTAGCTCAAAGCACTTTAGAAGCATTAACTCATTAGCTCTCAAATTACATAGGAGAACCTGAAGCTTCAGGAAGGTTTTTATATCTACGGGTACACAGTGCCTCAGCCAACCCAGGACTTGTGCTGTGCAAGGCCACCTCTTAGTTCCCATGGGGACACCTGCCCAGTGCGGTGCTTGGGCTCTCCTCAGAGATCACTTTACTTACTTAGTAATTTAAAACTACTCAGTTTTGAATTCCTTCTCTAAAAGCTGTTTTGTTTTGTTCTCTTTTGTTTTGTTTTTGGTGTCTCTGATAAGTCATGTATGTACTCATTACTTTGACTGTTAGTAGTCAAAGATTATATGAGAGGCAGAGGCTATAGCTCAATAGAAAAACATTTGCCAGGTATAAGGTCCAGGTTTCATGCATAGCACCAACACCTACAGAAGAGATGTGATTGTCTGTCCTTGTTAGTCAGATAGAGGCCATACCTGGCCACTTCACTGGCTGTAACCTGTGGAGCACTTACAGCTGTGGTCTGTAGTGACTGTGCCACTATACTATAGTTTGTGACTCTCTCACAAACACGCACAGTTAGGGTTGATCCTCTGATGTCATGGATTCTGCCTAGTTAGTTTCTCTCCAGTTTTCCAAATTTTCAGAAATTGTAATATAAAATAAACACTTTAATTGTTCATTTATTTTACTGCTCAGCAAACTGGAAGGCAAACTGCAGTGAACTGAATACACTTCTCAAAAAAAAAATAATAACACTGCTTTGATTTAACAGTTTGTATCTCTCCCAGATTACTGTGTTGAAATCTTAACTCCCAAGATGATGGTAATCAGAGGTGATGGAGGCTTTACTCTTGTGCAGGAGACCAGTATCTCAACAAGGAGGCGCTAGCCAGCCCTGACTCTTCCTCTGCCACATGAGACATAGCTGTATAGGCTCTAGCACCCATCCTCAAGGGCCTAGAGCCTCTACATTCGGGCTTTTAAAATGCTTCTGGTGTCACATAAGGAAGCCCAAGTCAGACTACTGACTGATGACAGTTGATATAGTGAATCCCGGCTGACAGCCCGTGACAGTCTGACATCGTGACAGCCTGACCTCGTGACAGCATCACCTGAGAGGTGAGTGATTGCATCCAAGGCCCTTACAACCCTTCAGGCATGACACAGCTGCAGGCAACATGAGGGGAGATGCCGTTAGAAGAACCTCTCTGGAGTTCTGGCGGAATGGTGAGCAAACGAAGGATGGCTGGCATGAGCCACTTCCTGTGACTAGATAACCAGGAAAAAGATACATGAGAATATTATGACTGGAATGGAGGGTTGAATTTGTTTTAAAATATCTGATAGCTTGGAAGAGGTGGGTTGTGGATGAAATAAAATGGATCATATGATAATAATCATTGTTGAAACCAGAGCTACATATGTGGGTTGTTATTTTCATTTCTCTACCACTTTGATTTTTAAGTTTTTGGATCTGTTTGAAATCTCTGCTAATTCTTACATTTTCAGAGAGTTGATTGGTAGTTGCCAGGGGCAGAAGCTCCGGAAAAGGGAGTTGGTGTCAAATGGGTAGAGTTTGAACGGGGTAAGTTAATTAGAGTTCTATTGCTGTGAAGAAACACCAAGACCATGGCAACTTTTATAAAGGAAAACATTTAATTGGGGCTGCCTTATAGTTTCAGAGGTTCAGTCCATTATCATCATGCTGAGAAGCATGGTGGCAGGCAGGCAGACATGGTGCAGGAGAGGGAGCTGAGAGTTCTACATCTTAATCTGCAGGCAGCAGAGGGAGATTGTGAACCACACTGGGTGTAGCTTGAGCACAGGAGACCTCAAACCCACCCCCACAGTGACACACTTCCTCCAACAAGGCCACACCTCCTAATAGTGCCATTCCCTATGGACCAAAGATTTAAACACATGAGTCTATGGGAGCAAGGCCAAATCTACTCAAACTGCCACAGAAAGAAAGTTCTAGAGGTAATGAGGCAGCACAACAATCTACAGAGACAAATCTGAGGGAAGTGTGTGTGCATGTATGGGTATGATAGCCAGTGTTATGCTGTCTGCTTTGTTCTTGCATATTTCCACAGATTGGAAAATTGAGACAGAAAGAGTCACAATTGGAAAACAAGTGACATCTCCTTCCTAGTGCATGACACCACCCTCCTAGTGTATAACATCACCCTCCTAGTGTATGACATCACCCTCCTAGTGCATGACATCACCCTCCTAGTGTATGACATCACCCTCCTAGTGTATGACATCACCCTCCTAGTGCATGACATCACCCTCCTAGTGCATGACATCACCTCCCAATGCAATGCAGCTTTCTTTGTTGTTGTCATTTGTCTATTTGAGATGGTGGTAGGAGCTGTCTCACTGTGTACCTCACTGAACTCCCGATCATCTTGCTTCAGCCTCCCCAGGGCTAGTATTAAGGTGCCTCATTATGTCCAGCTCACTTTCCATTTTAATGTTGACTCCTAGAAACCTCTTAAATTTGGCCCCATAAAAAATTAAATAAAATCAAAGAAATTATTCCAGGAGGAGACAATACACAAAAACGGGGGTGGGGGGTGGATTTAGATATCTGATTCTCAAACATGGCTGAATGGGTTCTGAAACGTGTTGAGGGCTCAAATATAAACATTAAACGTTAGAAATATTGATGAGAGGATGAAGAGATGGCTCAGTGGTTAAGAGCATTGACTGATTTTCCAAAGGTCCTGAGTTCTAATCCTAGCAATCACATGGTCGCTCACAACCATCCACACCAAGATCTGACACCCTCTTCTGGAGTATCTTTCATATCTACAGAGTACTTAAATATAACAAATAAATTAAAAAAATAGAAATAGTGATGATTTGAGAGTGATCGATCTGTCTATCATCTATCTATCGCCATCATTGATCTCTGTAAGTGTGGGTGTCCTTGCTCGTCTGGGTGTGGATCCTAGTGTGCAGTGCCCTTGGAGGACAGGAGAGGACACTGGGCACCCTGGATCTGGAGTTATAGGCGGTAATGTTCTGCCTGAGGTGGGTAATAGGAACGGAACCTAGCTCCTCCCTAAGACCACCAAGTGCTCTAAACTAACTGCTGAATCATCTCTTCAGCCCTCCAGACCTTTTAAAATTGCTTGTGTGTCAGACTATGTGGCATGTCTCAGAGGAAAAAGCAAGACCAACCTGTTCACAGCTCATCAGGTTTGCCTGCCTTCTGAATCACTCCCATGACTCCCCGAGAGCCAAGGCAGCTAATTCACCTACTGTCACAATAGTCGTTACTTACAGTTCAAGGGCATACAGGAGTACCAAACATCTCCATGCCTGCCTCATATCCTCCTGGCCCATCTTAAAAAAAAAAAAAAAAAGAATTCTAGCATTGCTGTGGCAACCAATTATGCTGATACCCTGTTGTGTGGCCATTTTCTCCAAATAGAAACAACCCTTCCTGGAACCTCCAGGCTCAAAGTTAAAAGATGCACAAGCCCCCTCACAGATTTCCATAAGCAGTAACAATAGTTGGGAGAGGAGCTCTGATCTGCCTGCAAGCTGTGCAGGGGGCTCAGGGACACACTTTTCCTCCACTGTCAACACGCTGGGGCTGTGTTTTCATCCACACAGTGGATTCTGAGTGGAGAACACTCCTGTGACTGACCTCAGTGAACTCCCTGGATCACTGAGCAAGAAGTGAAGAACGTAATTTCTTTGGGCCGTTGTTGGTGCCCTCTCCACGGTGAATGGACCTTGATTCACACTTTCTCTGAAAAAGTCGTGCAACAGATCTCATCAGCTCCTTCCCTCAACTACACATTAAATTTCCAGATCCCCCTAGGAGTTGAGAAGATGCCTGCAGGGATCCACAGGGCCATTCAGAGATTCATGAAGCCTGTAAGTACTTGGGAGTTACCACTTGGTCATGACTTGGATAGGAAGCGTCCTTCTCTAAATGCTTGGTCCTAGTGGTGACAATGTAGACTGGTGAGTGGATCCCGAGGAAGCTGAGTTCATAGCTAACGGAGGAAGTCATTCACTAGGCACAGGAGTTAGGAGGTAAAATCTTGTCCATGGACTTTTCTCTCTCTTCTTGCCTTCTAGCTGTCACGGTCTCTCCTCAGGCCTAAGAGGCCCACTCAGCATCTGGATGGGATAAGCAGCACCCTGTACTTTAAACAAAGTGCTTATCTCATGAAATGATTACTCTTATATGACAGAAGATATGAAGCCCAACAAAGTCAGAAAAATCACAGCTCGAAGTGACTGACACTCTAGGCAGTAGAAATAAGGGCAGAAGTGACATCACTTGAGTCTAAGGAATGAGTCATATGTTGGAACCACAGTTCAACTATGAAATAAGATCTGGAGCCAGAGCAGGAGTGTGTGTGTGTGTGCGTGTGCATGTGTGCGTGTGTGTGTGTGTGTGTGTGTGTGTGTGTATGTGCGTGTGTGTGTGTTGTGTGTGTGTCTGTGTGTGTTATATGTATGTGTGTGTCTGTATGTGTTCATGTAAATGCTGCTTTCACACCTGCAGGTGTCTCCACTGGCTGAATCCAGCTATCAGCGCTTTGGTGGGGCCCTCCAAGGATCAGCATTTGTGGCAGGTTGCAGAGCAGAGGAAAGGAAAGGAAGGCTTATGAGTAGCATGGAAATAGGTACAGGGAAAGGAAGCAGAAGCCAAAATAGCAGAGTGCATCTCTGAGTTTGAAAGTATGCTTTGTAAGATGTAAAGAGGCTTTCCAGTTACAACACACTTCATCAGCTGACAGCGCCCCAACAGTCATGGCACACTTAGTGGTTAAATCCTGGTTTTTATGTTACTGTTTGAAAAACTAAGAGAACAAAGAGAAGGGAGGAGAGGGTGAGAAGGAGGGCTTCTCAGGGAAACAGCTGATTCTAGGTCTAAGAAGGAGCGATGCAAGATGGACAGTAAATCCCCATAGTGATTGGATTATGTCAGAAGGACACTGGAGCCACTGGGAGAGCTCTGGTGATCAGAGATGGGAAAAGTGTCAGCAATAAAATCAATAAAGTAGTAGGGAATATAACAAAATTTATAAAACAAAAGCCTACAAGTCCATTTTAATGTAAGTGTCTGATAACTATGAGGAAAGACAGACAATCATCCCCATGGAATGACTGCAAGTCATGAGGTGGGTATTCACCCTCAGGAAGGGGAGCAGAGCCCTTGCCTGTGAGCTGCAGACAACTTCTAAAGACAATATGGTGAAAAGGAGGCAATGATGACTGACAGCCACTCCCTCCATCAGAACGCCAAGGTCACCCTCCACAGAACTTACTCCTAGATATATATACATGATCAGACTCACAGGCCTTCTGCTTTCCTGCTCAAGCTGACTCACGATCAAATCAGAAGGAAAAAAGAAAAGAAAGGAAGGAAGGAAGGAAGGAAGAAAGAAAGAAAGAAAGAAAGAAAGAAAGAAAGAAAGGAAGAAAGACAAAACCACGAGGGGCATTCTACACAACTCCTGGCCAGCTCTTCTCAAATCTGTCCTGGTTGGCTGAAGAGATGGCTCAGTGAGCATGGGAGAGCACTGTGAAAGCGTAAGGACCTGGGTTCAGATCCCAGAATCTGTGTAGAAAGCCAGGCATGGCTACAGACGCCTGTTCCTCCAGCACTGTTGGTGAGAATGATGGCTATAGCCTAGTACCAGGTTAACTGAGAGATCCCAACTCACAAGAGCGAGGCAGAGCATCACAGAGCAGAACACCCAGTGTCACCCTTAGTAGGCACACATACTCCTGCATACATTTTGCCCATTCACCACATGCACACCTACCACATTCACACACTTATTTGCATACACACATACATTTTAAAGATTTTTTTAAACCAGTAAAGCATAAAATATACACATTAAAAATTATCAATGCAGCAGTGGTGGTGCACATCTTTAATCCCAGCATTTGGGAGGCAGAGGCAGGTGGATTTCTGAGTTCGAGCCAGCCTGGTTGATCTATAGAGTGAGTTCCAGGATAGGCAGGGGTACACAGAGAAACCCTGTCCCGAAAAAAAAAAAAAAAAGAAAAAAGAAATGAAAAGAAAAGAAAAAAGAAAGAGAAAAGAAAAGAGAAAAGGAAAGGAAAAAAAGTATCAATGGTATTAAGTACAAAAACAGTCAGAAAAACTCTCATAGACAAGAAGAGCTTTGGAAACATGAGAGCTAAATGCAGTGTGGCTCCGGGAACAAAAGTCAGGACATTAGGCAGTAGTCACACACATCTGAGCACAATATGGACGCCTGTGACAAGTAATATACAAACATCAACTCTGCAGGGTGGCACAGGGTTCGAATCCCAGCACCAGGGAGAGAGAGACAGACAGAATCTAAGGGTTCAAGGCCAGCCCAGTCTACACAGAGAGTTCCAGGCCAGCCAAGAATACATAGTGAGACCCTGTTTCAAAAGACAAATTAAACACAGTACAGGAGGCTGGCACAATGGTACATGTCGGAAATGCCAACACTTGAAAGCATAGGCAAGAAGACTCCCAGAGTTCAAGGCCAGCCTGGGCTACATAATGAGTTCTTACTGTTGCTATTTAGAGTAACTTTCACTTGGCAACCTTGGCTTATGATACTTAGAAAGCCTGAGGGACATACCACAAAATCACCTTAAAAATCAGTGTGCTGGAAGGTTTTGTGTGTCAACTTGACACAAGCTGGAGTTATCACAGAGTAAGGAGCCTCCCTTGAGGAAATGCCTCCATGAGATCCAGCTGCAAGGCATTTTCTCAATTCGTGGTCGAGGGTTGGTCAAGGGTGAGAGGGCCCATTGTGGGTGGTGTCATCCCTGGGCTGGTAGTCTTGAGTTCTATAAGAAAGCAAGCTGAGCAAGCCAGTAAAGAACATCCCTCCATGGCCTCTGCATCACCTCCTGCTTCCTGACCTGCTTGAGTTCCAGTCCTGACTTCCTTTGATGATGAATAACAGTGTGAATGTGTAAGCTGAATAAACCGTTTTCTCCCCAACTTGCTTCTTGGTCATGATGTTTTGTGCAGGAATAGAAACCCTAAGACAATCAGTGACCAAAATAGAATGAAAAAAATGAAAATGAATGAACTCAAGAAACTAAAACTTATGAACACTATGTATCGACATCCTAATGCATCATGAATAAGATAGATTTTATGGGTGGACTAGGGGATGATGGAGTGTGAACAGAGATGGGTCAGATGTGTTGGAGGGAAAGATGGGGTTGAAGAAGGGAATGAGGGAGATATAGCTGGAATTGAGGGCCATTTGAGGGATGATATGGAAACCTAGTATAGTGGAAACTTCCTAAAATATGTGAAGATGATCCTAATGAAGTCTTTTTATAATGGAAGACATGGAGTCCCAACTGGCCATCTCTTGTCACCGACCAAGGCTTCTAGCACTAAAACTGCACTCAATTTAGTTGTTGGTCAAAGGTGTCCCATGTAAATCCCCAAACAACCCAGGCTGTTGCTAAGACAGTGGGTTGCTCTCTGCATTTGGACAGCAAGGCCCCATTGTTGTGGATGATGCCCACACAATTCATTGAACATAGAGAAGTTGAATTCGTACCCACCCTTCACCCCTACATTCTTGTGTCTTTGATACTGGAAGATACTCTGTAGGCAAGCAAAGAAGAAATGTAAACACCAACCTGGTCACAAAATCTTTGGCCAAAATCTGATCTGCCTGCAAAATATGCTTGGGTAATGGTGGCACAAAAGCTTGTAGGAATAGCCAATTAATGTTTGATGTGACTCAAGGCTCACTCCACAAGACAGAACCCATAACCAACACTGCTTGGGTGACCAAGAACCAGAGACTAGATAGCCCAGAGACCTAGGGTAAAGCCAATTATTACTGGTATGAAAAAGAAAAGTATCAATAAAATGACTCTTAATGGTGTCCTGCAATATTCATAGATCATTGCCTTATCCAGTCTTTATCAAAGAGGCTTCCTTCTGCAGCAGCTGGGAACAGATGCATAGATCCACAAGTAGACAACACACACACACACACACACACACACACACACAGAGAGAGAGAGAGAGAGAGAGAGAGA
>LR749543.1:1463506-1526800 GCA_902729485.2 Mus minutoides
AGGACATCAGAGGGGATGGAGGACATCAGAGGGGATGGAGGACATCAGAGGGGATGGAGGACATCAGAGGGGATGGAGGACATCAGAGGGGATGGAGGACATCAGAGGGGATGGAGGACATCAGAGGGGATGGAGGACATCAGAGGGGATGGAGGACATCAGAGGGGATGGAGGACATCAGAGGGGATGGAGGACATCAAGAGAGCAAGGTATTCAGAGTCGACTAAGCAAGGTTCACATGGACTCACAGAGACTGAGGCAGCATGCATGCACAGGGCCTACAGTGGTCTCAGCAGGTCCTCAGCACACACATTATAGCTTTCAGCTTTGTGTTTCTATGGGACTCCGAAATGTGTGAATCTCTGATTCTTGTGCCTGCTCTTGGGACTCTTCTCTTTATGTTGCCTTGTCCAGCCTTGTAAGTCCGACTTTTTGCTTTATCTTATTATATTTATTTATTTGGTTGTTATCTCTTAGAAGCCTCTTCTTCTCTAATTAGAGAGAGAAAAGGAGTGTATCTGGAGTGGAGGTGAGGTGGGAGGAACTGGGAGGAACAGAGGCGGGAGAAATTATAATCAATATATATGAGAAAATCTATTTTTAATAATAGGGGGAAAATGAAAGCAAGCAAGTTGTCCTGTGATCTACACAGGCACATTGTAGCATGTGTACCCAACCCCACCCCCTAAATAAATAATAATATAAATAAAAAATAAGTAATAAATGCAATGAGATGTTCTGTCTTAAATTTGTAAACACTCAAGTTTGTTTTTAAATAAAATTTTCACTAAGAAGAAATAAATTTGGAAACAATAGGTGTCCCACTGCAAAATAAGTTCTTAACAAGTGAATGGGAGAAGTAGAAATTGTTCTGAAGGCTCAGTGGGGATAGGGGAACCACTTCAGTCTAGTTGCTAAGGAATGCTTCCTGGAGACTGGAGTTTAGAATTCTTCTGAAGGATTGACTGAGGAGATGTTTATAAGTAAATCAGATGGCAAATGGTGGCTGTGATGGTTTTCACGAAAACAAAACCTCCATAGGTTTGGATATTTGAATGCATTTTAATGGAAGTGTTTGTGAAGGATCAGGAAGTATAGCTTTGTTGGAGGAGGTGTGTCACCGGGACAGGGCTTCTATGTTTCAAAAAAAACCCTGAAACCCCCCAAAACTCCCCAAAACCAAAAAACCATGCTATTTTCTGTCTTTCTCTTTGCTTCCTACTTGCACATCAAGATGCGAGCTCTCAGCTTTTCCTGCTGGCTCTGCCGTCATGCATTCTAACCCCCTGAAACTGTAAGCTCCAAATTAGCACACTCCTTTATACATTGCCTTGGTCATGGTGTCTTGTTGTAGCAATAGAAAAGTAACTAAGACAGTAGCATAGTCTACAATGCAAGAACTCGGGATGGGGAAGCATCGGAAGCAGGAGAACTCAAAGCCAGCCTTCCCTAGAGAGTGAGACACTGTCTCCATAGAACAAAGCAAACAGACAGATATCTGTAGGTAAACACTGGACCAACTTCAGAGTAATTGTAGCTTCTGGATTTATTGATGAATTGTTCTGTAAGCCAAAGCAAATTTAAACATTGTTGACACTGTTAGTAACACATATGCATTGATTTTAGGACATAAATCTTAAGGGCAACTTTCAATTCAAAAGTGTCTGGTAATTCTGTAAATTTTGTTTGTTTGCTTGCTTGTTTGAGGGTTGGTTTTTTTTTTTTTTTTTTGTCTATATTTGTTTATTAATTTCCAGGGAGCCTGTGTCAAAGCAACTGTGTGGAGGTCTGTGGAGAGCTGAGGGAGTCATATGCGAATGTGAAAGGCATGGAGGAAGTCCTCAGCGAATGTTGACATAGGCACAGCCCTGTCAAGGATCAAAACCTCAGACCCATCGAAGTGGTGAAGCTAATGTCCTCCAGGGGGAGGCTTTTGAGGGATGGCAAAGCCTTCCTTTAGTCTCAGTGTGAATGTTAATTGTGTAAGAATGAATGTTTATGACTGTTTGACCACAGTATGTAAAAACAGCAACTGCAGCTTCCTGAGGCTGGATGTCTCCAGCCTTACACTTCTTGCCTACAGAGACTAGCTAACTCCTCCCCCTGTGGTGTGCATAAGAACTCTACTAAGGTTCCAGGTAGCTGTGTATTTGGTGTATTCCCTACGATCATATATGGCCCACCTGACCGAAGCTTTTTTTTTTTTTCTCTCTCTCTTTTTTTTTTTTTTCAAGACAGGGTTTCCCTGTATAGCCCTGGCTGTCCTGGAACTCACTTTGTAGACCAGGCTGGCCTCAAACTCAGAAATTCGCCTGCCTCTGCCTCCCGAGTGCTGGGACTAAAGGCATGTGCCACCACTCCCGTCTTGAAGCTTTTCTGTATACCTGTCTGCATGTCAGGTTTCTAGGACTAAACTGTAAGGATACAGCTGAGGTCAAAGGACAATTTGTGGGAGTCCATTTTCTTCTTCCACCATATGAGTCCTGGGAGAATAACCTCAAGCTGTCAGTCTCAGTGGCAAGCACCATTACCTGCTGAACCCGCCTACTGGCCTGACGCTTGCTTGTCTGAGACACTGTCCTATTTCCCAGACTGGAAGCAGAGAAATGCCTGCTATAGCCCTGGCTGTCCTGGAACTCACTTTGTAGACCAGGCTGGCCTCGAACTCAGAAATCCACCTGCCTCTGCCTCCCGAGTGCTGGGATTAAAGGCGTGCGCCACCACGCCCGGCTGATGGGTGTCATTTTGATATGGGTAAATCATTCTAGACTGAACAACTCTGGCAGCTAGAGGGAGGCTGCTTCCTAGAACAGGCCTTATTAATCCAAACTCAAGTTTGGGGGTCACTTGAGAATGTGGTCACGTAAGAATAAGCCAGGCTCTGTTCTCATCTTTTCTCCCTGATGCTGGAGGTATGCATCAGAGATAAGAGGTGAGAATCCATGACTTTCTACCCAGTCCCACCTGGGACTCAGAGTCTTTGCGGGTCTCCTCACCCTCTACTGTTACTGTGTGGGGAGGTTGAGTCAAGGCTACAGGGGATGCCATGGCCGCCTTCCAGAACAGAAGCCAACTTCCTCTGGCCTTCTCAACAAGCACATTCTCACCTCTTCTAATGGTGTTGCTTGCAGTCAGAGTGCAACCTCCTAAATATCAGCTTTAGCACGGCACAATCTCCCCAGCACAACCACCCCACTGTCATCTCCCCCCTAGGAAACAGACGCGTCTCTGCAAGAGCACACCTCCAGCTCCATCCACCGTGCCTCCCTGCAAAGTGAAAGCAACCTACCAGTTGGCACTGAGTCTTCACTAAGTGTGTTCTTTCTGGCTTCGAATGGATAACGTGTTAGCTTTTTGTTATGTGACTGAAAGCAGTTGAAGGAAGAAAGGGTCTGTTGTCTTGTGGTTTCAGATCAATTGTTTTTATTTTTCAAACAGATCTTGCCTCAAGTTTATTTGTATACACAGCATAGGACACTGGTCATCTGCAAATAGTGTGTGGGTAGGTGTGTCACAGCAGTCCGTCTGTCTTCACATTGGCAGAAGCCTTTTTTATGGGTCCTGGGTACTTTGGGGAGGCTAAGCTGGAGCTGAAGCCTGGGCCTTAGCTGGAGCTTTGGCCTCTGCCTTGGTTTGAACCTTGGGCTTTGGTTGGCAGAGCTTATGCCCCTTGACCATGTAGTTTCCAATCCATTTCCCAAGCTTGGGGTGAACAATGAAAGCCAGACCGCTGAGTCTGTGGCTGGGGTCCTTTGGTATCTTGGGGCTTGATGTCCTGAAGCTTCACAAGGGCCTTTATGGCCTCTGTGAGTGCACTGCCTTTGCATTGTTGGCCTACATCTTCTTCAGGATTTTCTTGTTGTGCTTCTTGGCAAAGTGCATGTTCCTCAGGAACTTGGGGTCAGCTCTCTTAAGAAATTCCTATCTTTGTGACCGAGGCTCCCGCAGTGTCTGGGACTGGAAGGGAAAGAGTTCTAGGAGTGTCTTAATCCAATCAAGTTGACAATCAAAACTGACTACCATATGTACACTGATAATGTCAAAACAATGTTAGAAAGACATGTCGTTAAATGTCAACCTTCTGTATACATTCATTTCATCTGTTACAGATTCAGAAAGGTCCTGTGTTTCTTTATTGTGCCAGCCTAACAAATTCTATTCTTTCTATCTACCTCTTCTACCTCTGCAAGAAAGGCCCCTTCTGTTGAGGCACTTTGTAATAGCTAGAGGCTCTTCCTCACCATGACAAAATACTTCCCAACTACCTTGCATGAACTGGGTATCTACAATTCAAAGGACAAAAGCACTTGGTCAGAAGTCTTATAGTCGGCTGAGTACAGTAATGAACATTAGCAATCCCAACATGGATGGAAGAGGATCAGGAATTCGATGTCATCCTTGGCTGTGTCTAGAGAGTTTGAGACAATCCCAGGTTACATGAAACACTGCCTCAACCAATTAACTAACCAGCCAACCAACCAAGTAGTCTACCAACCAATTAATCAATCAGCCAACTAACCTACCAACCAGCCAGCCAACCAGCCAACCAGCCAGTTAACCAGCCAGCCAGCCAGCCAGCCAATCAACCAACCAACCAGCCAGGCAGCCAATATAAAAGCTGTATAGTTCAGTAGCTGTTGGAGTATTTGATGCTCAAGTGTTTAAGAGACTCCCAGTATTCAAAGCATGCTGTTGTCAAATTTACTATTGATTAAGAGTCTATATCCTGGGCCAAGGGTCAGAGTCTCCTACTTCCCACCCCTTAGTTTGGCCCCTGTAGTTTTGTGGCCCTTACGCTGAAGGAGAAGAGAATGGACTACAAGAGCAATCCACCCATATCCAGAAGTTAACTGTTTAGCGGTCTACATTGTCTTTAAGCTATGCCCCTTTGGTTACGTTGTGGAGAGGCTGGGGTGATAAAGGCTGGGGATAATGAGGTCTAACATGAATCTGAGGTGTAAGACTTTAGCAAGGAAGGGTGCCCACTGCCAGAGGAGAAGCTGGACAAAATGTGGGTGAGGGACAGGCCAGGCTATGAGGAACCAGGGGCTCCTGGGGACACAGCCCCAGCCCAAACAGTCTTACTTTAATGTAGCCTGTTCTGTGTCACCTGTCTTCAGCTCCAAAGTAGGATGCGTGGGAGAGGTGGCTCCCAAGCCTGACCAGCATGTCCCCTACTCCCCAGGGTGGGAGTTTCTGCCATGGCATGAGTATTCTCTGCAGACCTGAGAGACTGTCTTGGGGCTATATTCTGTTCACCTCAGCCTGAGACAGGAGCGTCACCTGCCTGGATACAAGACCAGAAAATCATCAGAGAAACATTGTCCTGGGTCTTTGTTATATTGTTTATGGCTTGTTTTAAAATAACTTGACACGGAGATGAGAGTTGACAGATAACAATAGAAAAACTTACCTCTTCCCTTCTGTGTGTGAACTAGTCAGCAGCCTGGGAGGCAGAGTTCAGCAGTCTGCTCTGACAATGCCCTGAGTGGTGAGGGCTCCTGCTGGACTTTTCCTCAACCTCCTTAACTGGCATGTCTCCTTCACCTAGGAGAGTGAGCAATTACTCTCTACCTTGTGCTTCGAGACAGGGTTTCACACTGAATTTAGAGCTCACTAGTTCAGCTAGCCTTGCTGGCCGGAAGTCCCAGAGACCCTATCCTCCCATCCCCTTTCAGATCCAGGGTTACAGAAGTATGTGGGCATGTGTCGCTTTTTATTAGGTGCTGGACATTTAAACTCAGACCCTCATGCTGGCATGGCTAACACTTTGCCAGTCCGAGCCCTCTCCCAGCCTCCTTCCTTCTCAACTGTTCAGTATTTAAATTTAGTCCCATTTCCTGACTTAGGGGAATTTTGTAGGATATGGTTGTTTGCCAAAGGAATTGAAAAACCCAGTGGGTTTAGGTCACCACAGTCATACTGCTGACACTCCACACAGTCTAAGCTCTACTCTGTGGTAGGCACTAATCCCGCGTCTCTGAGTAAGACTGATGAAAACCTCTGCTGCACTGAAGGAGACAAACACAAGCAAAAGGTCATCAGGTAACAGGTGACGTGCACAGTGTAGTGTTCTCATGAACAGTTTAAGGCAGGAAGGTTTACTCTGGCTGGCGGCTGAAGAAGCAATACTGTGGGTCATGGTGGGGTGGCGGGGGCTGGGGGGGGGAGGGAGGAGCTCGAGGTAGCTGGTCACCTTGCGCTCCTGTTCAGTGTCATTAAGCTGAGAAATTAAACACAAATGCTGTTGCTTGGCTCGTCTTCTCGTTTTTATTCGTTTCAGTCGGGTTGATAACAATGGTTAAACCACCACAGTGGGTAAGTTCCACAGAGAAAACTCAATGGGAAGATGGGCAGAGGAGACAGGAGCGGGACAGGGGCAGGGGCAGGGGCAGGGGCAGGGGCAGGGCCAGGGGCAGAGACTAGAGAGGCCAGTCCTTCCCAGGAGCAGTAGATACCGTATCACCAGCTTATGCTCAGTGCCATTCATCACCCAAGGGAAACATGGCTTCCTTGGGTCATCAGTGACCCCAGTGCTGCAGCAGGAAGGGACACTTTTGCCCTATTGAGAAGCAAGGATGCTTCATAGCACTGGGCGTCTCCAGTTGGGAGCCAATGGAAAGAGACTCCCACTGCTCAAAGATGGAATAATTTGAGCATCTGCAATGGATTGAAATAAATCAAATATTTTAAAATCTCTGCGTTTATAATTATATCAGGGGGGGAAACCCTCTCAATCCAGTGGAAATGCCCAACGATCCCTTGGTCGAGTAAAGAGACTTCTGATCGAATTTTTCCTTTTCTTTGTTCGTAAACAGAAAAGATATTCTCGCCATAAAACTCCATCGATTTGACAACAACTCCCTTTCCAGAGGAAAATCTTTGTCACGTCGATCGTCTACTTCCTCCTTGCCCTCTCCCTGCTCTTCGGTTCTTTCCACCATCGTAGCAGCAATGCGTCTGAGAAATGTATGTCAATAGCAGGCAAAGTCACTGGAGGGTCATGGTGGTTCTATGCTGGGTGGACCACGCTGGCAAGACCTGAACCCTTGACTAATCTTAACATCGCAAAGGCAAGACAAACAAATATGTGTTTGTGATGGGATATATCCAAAGAGCAGACCACCACCACCTGGGAACTATTACCAAGGAAATCAAACCTGGTGGATAAAAGTTCTAGACCTAATTGAACATTTCTGGCAATCCAGAGCTTAAGGAAACATGTTGAATGACAGACACCATGGGGTGCAGTCAGCAAAATCTAGTGTGTGGAAACTCAACAGGACAGATGACCCAGTTTCTCCAATAAATAAATTAGAAAGACAAAAAGAAAAGGAGTCAGGGAAGCTTGTAATGAAAAGAGACCCAGGGGACATGATTAACTACCTGCGGTGTGTGGCTCATGTGTGGATATTAATATAAACAAACTGAAAAAGAAAAGGCAGGGCAAGGGAGATGGCTCAGTTAAAAGAGTGTCTCACAGCCGGGGCGTGGTGGCGCACGCCTTTAATCCTGGCACTCGGGAGGCAGAGGCAGGCGGATTTCTGAGTTTGAGGCCAGCCTGGTCTACAAAGTGAGCTCCAGGACAGCCAGGGCTATACAGAGAAACCCTGTCTCAAAAAACCAAAAACAAAAAAAAAGTGTGTCTCACAAACACACAGACCTGAATTCCAACCCCCGGCACCCACATTCAAAGTAGATTGCAGCAGTGTGCAACTGAACGCCCAGGACTGGGANCTAGTCTAGGCCAAAAACAAGGTAGACAGCAAGTAAGGAAAACACCTGACATTGCATTGACTTCCAGCCTAGACACACACACACACACACACACACACACACACACGCACACACACACTCAAAATTCCTAGGTAAAATTTCTGCATTAATTGGGTCTTTGTAATATTAGGGAAGTTTTAGGCATGATAACGATATTGTGGTTATGTTTCTAACAGAGTCCTCAGTTTTAGAGATACCATTCCAAAGAATAAGTGAAAGAAATAAGAGGACTCTGATATCCTTCTCACAATGGTCCAGTGAGGCTCAGGGAGGATGGAAAGGATGGAGGAAGCAGGGTTTCCACAGTTGACAACTGTTGAGGTCAGTGACATTATTTTCTATTTTGTGCGTATTTGAAATCTTGCATAATGCCAAGTTAAAAAAAGAAACAGCAGAATATGGAAGGCGTCAACCACCCCTCGGGAACCAGAGGAACACTTTCTTAAGATAAATCACACAATGGTCCCTGTCTCCCAACCTCGGGGCTTAACAGGTAGGTCATCTTTTAGCACAGCTTTTCTCTAGGTAGCTATTCATTGAACGGATCTTCTACAATAGGCAGAAAGCTGAGATTCATTTTGGAATCTTATTTGTTGGAGTGCCGATTGACTCTCCAGGTCTCTTGACAATAACCAGGTGTTATGGGACAACACTTTTCCTGGGGAGATGCTACACGTATGTCTACTCACTCCAGATAGGGAGCTCATGACATACCAAAGTATGGATATCACTAAAGTCCATCTTGTTGAAATAATGAGTTTTGTTGGGGTTAATTACAGAAGTATGGGTGAGGGGTTACTTACAGAAACAGAAATGACTCAAAGACGGCTATATCACCAAAATCCACCCTGGTATGGCTGACAGGACTCTCGAGCTGGGAACCTAGAGCATACTGCACAGCCTGTATGCAACAAATTGACAAGTGTCCCTTCCAAGTGACTTGGTACCAGATTGGGAGAAGATCCGTCGAACAGACCAAAGACGAAGAAGGTCCGTCGAGACGACAGAAGAGACGTCGAACAGAACAGACTCTCACTGAGAGTTCCCGAAATAACGAATGAGAACCTCCCTCTCCGGATCATTTAGACAAGTCAAAGTCCCTGAAGGACTAAGACAAAACTTGAGAAATGGGGTGACGGGTGGTAGTATCCCTGCAGGATGGAATGTTTCCACCAGAGAGGCATCTGTTGTGTATCTCCAAGGCACTGCATGAAGCCAGGAGACTGGCATGCAGGGCTTCTTCGTCATTCTCTTCCCTCTCTGCACTGACTAGTTTTGTGTTAACTTGACATAATCTAGAGTCATCAGAGAGAAAGAAGCCTCAGTTGAGGAAATGCCTCTATGAGATCCAACTGTAAGGAATTTTCTCAATCAGTGGCCAATGGGGAAGAGGCCAGTGTGTTATGGGTGGGGCTATCCCTGGGCTAGTGGTTCTGGGTTCTATAAGAAAGCAGACTGAGCAACTCATGAGAACAAACTGGTAAGCAGCACTCCGCCATAGATTCTGCATAAGCTCCTGCCTCCAAGTTCCTGCTCTGTTTGAATTCCTGTCTCAACTTCCTTGAGTGATGAGCTGAATAAATCCTTTCCTCCCCAACTTGCTTTTTGGTCATGATATTTCATGGCAGCAAATAGAAAACCTAACTAAGTCACTCTCCTCACGTCCTGCCTGGATATCCCTCATTCCAGAAGCACAGACAGGTAAGCTGTGCGCTGTCTAACTCTAGAGCCCTGCAGGGTGGCACCTCCTGGATTCATACAGTGTGGCAGCGGGAGCCCAGTCTTTTTATGGCATCTCTGTGTTTGGACTGCTCTGTCCTCAACAAGGCAAGACCCTGACTTTTCTCCCTGTTAAGGTTAGTGGAAAATCATGGTTTTCAAACATTAGTCTTCAAACTTGTCTAGTATTTCCAACACTGCATTCCTTAATAGCAGTATTTCTATATCCAAGTACGCTGACAAACCACTTGGAGGATTCAGTAATTTAACAAAATGAAAAGTTGATGCCTGGTCTAGTGTAAGGCTTGGGAAGCACAGGCATTTTGTCCCTTGTGCCTCTGGGTTCCTTCTATCTAGCACCTCTATTATTATTTGAAGTCTATCACTGGGGGCAATGGAAGAAAGGACAGAGAAGTGTCATTACCCAAGTGACCTCTGTTCAGAGGTGACAGACATCATCTGCTGCCACTGTCCATCTGTGAGGGCAAGGAAAGGAGCAGGTGTCATGATGCTGACCAGCTGCCAGATGCCCTCAGCTGTCTCCAAGTGTGGACAGTGCTTCTTCCATGGGATGCAACAAGGCTCTCTGCTTAAGAACCCCAGTACCAACAGTAGGAACCCCTAGTCTCTCAGAGAAGCAAGGCATAGTGCTTTTGTTATGAAGTGTCCACCACAAAGGCTCATATTTTGAGGACAGGTGGTGCTATTTGGGAAGACTTGGGATGCCTTAGGGGATGAGATGCAGACAGAGGAAGCAGGTTGGTCTGTGAGGATGCTCGGGGTTATCTTTTATCCTGCCCACCCCTGCTTTCTGTTCACCATAAAGTGACCATCCCGTCTCACCCCATGCCCCTGCTATGCTGTTGTTCTTCCCAACTGTCTAGGCATGGTGAGAGGCCACCAACCATGGACTACAGCCTCTGAATCCATAAGCCCTTCTTTCATTGAGTTGTTCCTTTTGGGTTTTTTGTCATATATTGGAGGCCTTTCTGGAACCTCTGCAACTCTGCACAGTCAGACTGCTTCCTCTCCCACCACGTGGAGTCATTCTCAGAATGATATCATCTGGACAGGGAGGAAGTGGGCGTATCCTTTTCATTAATTGGAGGTCTGGGGAATTTTCATCTGAGGGAGGAAATCCTTGGATGTGCTCCCCATTTTGGTGAGTCCATGGGAATCACACATAAAATTTACTTTTTCCTTGTGTGCCATTTTCTAGGTAGCAGATCTTCAGGTTGGCACATTTAAAGAATCCGGGAAGCCTTCTTTCTAAAAGCCCACAGTGAAGTTTGCAGTAGTCAGAGCTCTCAGGAGAAGCAGAGCTGGTAGGGTGTGTATAGAGAAAGGCATGTTGGTGGGACTGTCTCACATGCGTCGGGAGACTGGCCTGGCCACAGTTTTCAGTGTGGGACTGTTTAGGAAGAGTCAGTGCTGCTGTTCAAATTCAGAGGCTGCCAGACTGGAAAACTCTCTTTGCCCCAAGGAAAGTTGGTCTGAGTTCTCCCCAAGCCTTGGGCTAACTGAGCAGGGCACCCTAATTAGGAAGGACCAGCTATATGTGCTTGTTCTAGTCCATCTATTTAAATGTTAGTCCCACATAGAGACCTTCAGAATACGAAGGCTGACCATACCTTTGGGTAGTCCAGGTAAGCTGGAATCAACCATATCTTAGAATCACTCAAGCAAATAAATAGAGTTAGGAGTTACCATTTTAAGAAAATCTCACCACTCCTGTGTTCTCAGCACATCATTGACACTTTCAGGGGCTCTAAGCCAGATGGATCTTCTCCTAGCTTGCTTTCCCTTGTGACATGTAGATTAAGTTAAATCACTTTCTTCCTATAACTTCCATGGATACCTCACTGAAGAAATGGAGGCAGGACTTCTCAAATCCACTTTAGTCAATGTTAATGTTAAAGCATTATATGCCTCTGGGAAATTTTAAAAATTTACAACTAGTTCAGGGATGTTGCTTACTCAAAACTTTACCTTACCTTGAACAAATGGCGTAATCGGCGAAGGGCTAATTGTCATGTGTTCATGCTATGGCTGGTTTCTGGTGCTCATCTTGAAGCACGTCCCCAACAGATGAACTCTGCTGACTTCACACTTACTCCTCCTCGCTTTGCAACTCTCTGCAGTGAGGAAACGGCTCTGGGCGCAGGCCTCATTAGCTAATGGTGTGAGCACACTGCTCAGCTCTTAGCCACTAATGTCGAAGCACTGGCTGGGCCTGGAGGTAGCACAGCACAGGCTTCCCTGGCTGGATTTCCCCCTAGCTTTGATTCCCCTTGCTTTCACACAACATCGCACATGTAGAAGTCAGAGGCAGCCTAGGGAAAGGGCTTCCTCCTCCTGGTTATTTTGAAGGCTGCCTCTATTTGTCTTTGAGGTCTGCTCTACCCTATCTCTTTCCTGGTTTTGTCCTTATTTTCCTTTCCTTCACATACATGAAGGCTGATGCTTGGTGTTGAAACTCTTCTCTCTGCTCCTTTAGACAAGTTGATTTTCCTCTGTAGAAAAAAGCTTTCCACCCATGGTTTGGCAGTGCCCCCTGCCCATTTGCCACACCGCACTGCTGCCTCCTTGCCCTAGAAAGGGAGGCTGTTCAGTTGTGAGATTTCAAAGGATCTCATTGAGTCAACAATGCTGTGTTAATATAAAGTGAGATCATTCAGGTTGAGTCTCACTGCTTTCAGGAGGGTCCCTGAAATGCGAGTGAATTGGCCTAACAGCAGTTGCTCCTGGGGTCCTGGCCCTCACACCTGACCCCAGAGCCTGGGAGGAATGTGATACTGATACTTACTAGCAACTGCTTTCTTGTCTGACCACAGTTGCCTTAAGCTTCATACAAAAGAAATTAGTAGATTGTATTGAAAAATTAAACATGAACTTCTGCAAGTAAGTGGATAGAAGAAGAAAAAAATTATACCGAGTTAGGTATCCCTGAAAGACAACATTGTGTGTTCTTCCCCATCTGAAGCTCCTAACTCCCTATCGTCAGATGTGAGCAAATACCCTGGAGGAACTTCGAACACTAGGAAAGTGATAAGGAACCGTTGATGGGGCTGTGGGGTTTGTGAGCAATAGACAGAACAACAGCAAGGTACAGGTCACCTGATCAGGGACATGGGACAAAGGGGCTATCTAATTACGGATGGAAAGGGGAGAGATACAAAAGGAAGGAAGAGAGTATAATAACATTAAGAGTATTTGAAAAGTCATAAGAAATCACACTACTATATGTAAAAGCCTAAAATATAAGTCTATGTATAGATATACTTACATAGTTTAAATGAACTTTTCTCATGTGATAACGCTCCCTCCAAGAACCATAGAGCATTTAACAAAAATCCCAACATTAGGTATGAGAAGCCCTTTTTTGAGTTGTTGGTCAAGTCTATTCAAGAAACTCCCCCAAATTACAAGCTATTGGTATTTCCCTGGTTAAACCGGAGGTAGGAGAGAAGACCCTTTTGCTGATGTCATGGTGTCCTTTAGACACAAGACCCCAAGGCCCGTGAGTTGGAACTGACATGATTATATATATATATATAATCTTTACACACATGTATGTATGTATGTATATATAATCTTTACACACATTTATGTATATATATATATATATATATATATATATGTGTGTGTGTGTGTGTGTGTGTGTGTGTGTGTGTGTGTGTGTGTAAAGAAAAAAGAGGCCATGAATTGGAAAGAGAACAAACAGGAGTATATGGGGAGGTTTGGAGGGATGAAAATGATGTAATTATATTGTAATTTCAAAAAGTAAAAGAGGTAATTAAAAATAAATGAAGTTAGTAGATTAAATTAAAGCCTGTTTTAGAAAAACAGATCACTTCAATCTAAAATTACTCTTTTACTGTCCACAGCCTGCCCTTCTGCTGTGTTTGAGTTCTAGGGTTCCCCTAGAACATTTAGACACGACCCACCTTCTACGGGCCCTTCTCCAACGAGACTCGTCGGTCTCGGAGTTCGAGTGACACGTAGAGAAAGGGTCCCCGGGGACACGGGTCTTCCAAGGGTGACACATTGACACTCGTCCCGAGACTCTTGACCCCAAAGATAGACTGTTGCGACGGACCTGTGGAGTTTCACCGGTCTCACAACTGAGACCAGACCATTTCCACGTCCCAATCTGAGCTACAGAGAGAACAATCCAGTATGCAGAGCAGAGTGGTATATACCTCCTTCACTGTGGAATATAGTTTCCTTCACTAATATAGCTCAAACCCTGGATGTTCTGAAGTTTTAAAATTCTTTATTTTATTTTATGTGTGTGAGTGTTTTGTCTGCATGTATGTATGTACATTACGTGCATGCCTGGTGTCCATGGAAGTCAGAGGAAGGAACAGAACATAGTTAATGTAAGCTTTAAATTAGATAATGTATGTAAGTTACTATATTATCTGAGATACCATACATAAAACCATGTGCAACCACTGCTTCATGAAACAGGCTTAAAAAAAAAAAACCCACCAAATTGAAACTGACATTTAAAACTGCCATTCCTCCCCGCCTCTCCGCCATCCCTCCCCTCTGCAAACTATCTTGAGAGACAATCTTCCAAGCCCCTCCCCTTAACCCTTCATCTGCCTTATTTGATGGAGCTTCTGAACTCCTCCTAGCTCTTCCCTCATGACTCAGGGCTCTTGCTTTGAACCTGAGTGACTGTACTGTCCATGCACCTAGGATGACCTAATGCGGGGCTTTCCTGATATCTACCCTCTTGACTCTCTGCCCATTAGCATGCCCACAGCCTCTGGTCACATGCCCATAATAGCACTTCACACACTGAGGCAAAGCTGTTTGTTTGTCCAGCTCCTTGGCTTGGAACCCCCTTGCTGGGGCAGGGCCAGGTTCCCAGGTAGCTGCTGCACAGTGACACTGTCTGGTTCCTACTTGATGGCCGCATACCCAGCACTTGGCATTTTATGCTTATTCATTCAGACAGACATGGGCATGTGTCCACAGCTGAGTGCTGAAGTGCCGATCTATTTTAGCCTTCCAAGACAGCCAAGGACAGAAATTGCATTCCTCCTTAGACTGGAGGATGAGTTTTAGTTACCACAAGGTCAGGAAAGTATTCCCTTTCTGGTATAGATTCAGCCCGTTCTCTTTCTTTTTGGCCATTGGTGGGGTTGTTCGGTTTGCTTTGATTGTGGGTTCATTGAAGCCAAGGTGGCCAGTGTACAAGTACTTATCTTCAATTTAGTAGTGCTCTGTGTTGGTGTGTGTGTGTGTGTGTGTGTGTGTGTGTACATGTGGAGGCCAGATATTTACATATGTTGCCTTCCTAAATTACCTTTACTTCGAGACTGATTCTCTTACTGAATTTGGAGCTTGTCAGTTCCTCTAAACTAACAGGCCACTGAACACCAGAGATCCTCTTGTCTTTACTTCTCTCCCCAGCTCTGGGACTATAGGTACATCGCTGTGCCAGGCATCCAACTTTCTTTCTTTCTTTCTTTCTTTCTTTCTTTCTTTCTTTCTTTCTTTCTTTCTTTCTTTCTTCCTTCCTTCCTTCCTTCCTTCCTTTCTTTCTTTCTTTCTTTCTTTCTTTCTTTCTTTCTTTCTTTCTTTCTTTCTGTGGGTTTTGAGGATCAAATTTGGGTCCTCGTGCTTGTGCCCTGTGGCTCTCCAAGCCCTTGTAGATTGTCTGATATAGGTCCTCATGGCCAAAGAGAGCAGATGACAGATGGGGGGGGGGTTTCAGAAGCCCATGAGTACAGTGATGAAGACACGCCACTGAGACCAGCTGCAGGGAGGCAGGTCAACTTTGCCACTGCAATTCAAGGCTTGCATCGTTTCGACAGGTGGGGTAGAAACATTCAAGTCGGGCAAAGTTAAGGCTGAGGGCTTAGGCTACCAAAATGCCTCATTGGCATGGGGAAGCACTTCAGAAATCTCTGGTGCTAGCTGAATGGGTTCTTATGCGGAGACAGTTGAACCTGTAATCTAACTAAGGCTATGTGACATTTTGCAGGTACAGATGTGTATGGGGGCTTTGAATTCCTCAGACAAAGTCAGAGAGGGGAAGTTTTGCCAATGAAGGGTACCCTCAATTTTGCGTCAAGCCCCAGAAGGCTATCCTTCAACGGGAGATGTCGACTTTCATTAGCAGAGCTTCCCACAGTGCCCCAAGCATTTTCCAGTTGCTCAGAGGTTTCTGTTTTGTTTTTGTTTTTGATTTTAAGACAGGAACTATGCAGCCTTTGCTGGTCTGGAACTTTCTATGTAGGTGAGGCTGGCCTCAACACAGAGAGACACACCTGCCTTTGCTTCCTGAGTGATGTAATTAAAGTCATGCACCACCATAGCCAGGCCTCCTCGGTACACTCAGTAACACTGGGAAAGTCACTCCAAGCACCTCTGCCACATGGGTCTTGGTTTTGTATTAGGATAATTCTCAGCCTGATGGTTTGTTCTACTTCACCTCTGTTGCTATGATAAAAAAAAATCTTGACAAGAAGCAATGAAATGGAGGAAGACTGAGTTAGTCATTGTTCTATTGCTGCAAAGAGACATCAGGCCCATAGAGATTCTTATAAAAGAAAGCATTTAACAGGGAGCTTGCTTGCAGTATAAGAGACTGAATTCATGATCATCACAGAGTAGAACAAATGACCATCATTGTGGGGTACATGGTGGCTCGCATGCAGGCTAGTCCACTGGCAGGAGAGAGAGAGAAAGAGAGAGAGAGAGAGAGAGAGAGAGAGAGAGAGAGAGAGCGCAATAGTGACACATCTCCTCTAACAAAGGCATGCCCCCAATCCTTCCCAGACAGCTTACCAACTGGAGACAAAGTATGCAAACACATGAGCCTATGGGTGCCAACCTCACTCAAACCACCCCAAAGGACTTATATAGATCATAATTCCAGGTCACAGTACCTCATCTTGGATCCATTAAGGCAGAAGCTTAAACCCCCAGTCGCATCCAAGTCCACAGCAATGCTTGAATAAATGTATCTTTGCTTGCTAGCTCTCAGCTGTCTTTTACATTTTTATATTTGTTCAGGACCTCTGTCTAGGGAATGGTACTGCTGACAATGGGTTGGGCCTTTCAACACTAATTATCAGTCAAGACAATCTCCCCATATACATGCCCACAGGCCAACCTGGTCTAGACTATTCCCCATTAAGGCTCTCTTCCCAGGTTGTGTCGAGTCACCAGTACACAGACTGTGTGTGTGTAGAAATGGCAGTGAAGGCATTTCTGGGACTCCTGTTAGGACGTGCTGGTCTTCTCTGCCTTGATCCCACAGGAGTTGCAGGGAGGGACGGGCTCTATGAAGCCTTCCTGAATAATACTGTTGGTTGCTATTGACCTACATCAAAGAGCATGTCTGGGTGACATACGGACATTTTACCCTTGCAGAGCATTGAAGAGACTGGCAGCTCATATTTATGTTTTGAATGTGAGCATCCAACTAGAAGCACTATTTTTGGCAAGTTGTGAGAACTCTAGAATGTGGGCCCTATTTGCCGCAGGGGAAAGGCCTTTGAAAGTTATACTTAGCCTCTGGATATTATCTTGCTTGATGCTTCCTGAAGTTCAGATATGTGAAAGTTTCTGCCACCAGCTCTCTCTGCTATCAACTGGGCTGCCCCACCATAGCTTCCCTGCCAAGATCCACTCTAACCCTCTGAAACTGTGATCCCAATCACTCTTCCAGCACACATTTGGTCACAGCATGCAAAAGCATCTAATTATTCCCTCCCCAGCTGCTTGTCTATCTTCAGCTTTCATCCTTGTGGCTGGAACCTACTTCTCCATCTAGAGCTGAAAAACGCCATTATTATTATATTATTATTATTAATTATTATTATTCTATGAGTATGTAACCTAACCCCAGTTGATGAATTTATATGAGTTTATATGAATTTGCAATGTTTCTGGAAAAGGTTTTTCTTTCAAATGTTGGGAAGGGGGATAAGGAGACATGTTCCTCTTCCTATTTTTAGATACAGGTATATGTGGACATAAGTCTTATACCTATGGGAATCTTCTTGTGACCAGGAGGGACAACTCTAAGTGTAAGAACCAACAGGCTAGAGATGGTGTACTGGTTAGTTTTTTTTTTTTGTCAACTTGACACAAGCTAGAATTATCTGAAAGGAAGGAACCACAATTGAAAAAATGTTTCCTTCCATAAGATCCAGCTATAAGAAGCCAGGCAGTGGTGGCTCACGCCTTTAATCCCAGCATGTGGGAGGCAGAGGCAGGCAGATTTCTGAGTTCGAGGCCAGCCTGGTCCACAGAGTGAGTTCCAGGACAGCCAGGGCTACACAGAGAAACCCTGTCTCAACTCCCCCCCCCCCAAAAAAAAATCCAGTTATAAGGCATTTTCTTAATTAGAGATTGATGGGGGAGAGCCCAGCCCATTGTGGGCTGGTGGTCCTGGGTTCTATAAGAAAGCAGGCTGAGCAAGCCATGGGGAGAAAGCAAGTAAGCAGCACCCCTCCATGGCCTCTGCATCAGCTCCTGCCTCTGGGTTCCTGCCCTGTTTGAGTTCCTTGTCCTGGCTTCCTTCAATGACGGATTGCAAATGGAAGCACAAGCGAATAATCCTTTTCTTTGCCAGCTTGCTTTGGTTATGGTGTTTCATCACAGCAAAAGTAACCCTAAGACATTGTCTTTGCTGGTATAAGAAAAACCTTGAAGCTCGGCATGGTGGCACAATTTTAATCTCAGCACTAGGGAGATATTTCTTCAATCAGGGTATCTTCATCTCAGGTGACCCTAGGTATGGCAAGCTAGCAATGAAAACTAACCTGGATGCTATATGTCCTCTTGCTGCTCTCTTGATCTTTCCTTTCTTCCACAACAGTTTTGTGTCCTGGGTTTGGGGAGAAAATCCTATCATTGTCTTGAATATGAAAATGCACGGAAAGAGAAGCAGAGTCATCCCTCAGGGGATGGCAGGCCACCGACAAGTGACTTTAGTCACTCTGTGAGCTTCATAGCAGGAGCTTTAGGTCACTCAGCACTTGCCCTGCCTGTTTGAGGGTGGAGGCTGTCATAAGGGTTGATTAAAGGATCTGCCCTTCTTGTGCTGCTGGCTGCTGGCATTCCTAACTAGAGTGTGCTCTTCTTCCGGGGCTGCTCATTGAACACTTGCTCCACAAGGCTCTTCCCCTCCTCTCTCATCTTTTGATGCTGATCTGAAGGAATGCCTAAGTTGAAGTAAAACTTACATGGGTTTCATTTCTGAGCTAAACTGGGGGACAGTGGCATGAGTTTTGCCTCCGTGCTCTGAAAAATCAAATCTAGACAGCTGACAGATTTCCTCTTGTGTGAGCACAGACATTTGCCAAACATGTTCCAGAATTAAATGACAGGAATGATTTGGGAATCAAGAATCTTCAGGGTCAATTAATGGGCGTAAGCTTGGAATCTAGTGTCTCTGAGACAATTCATTTTTCTCTGATAGAAGAAATAAAAATATACAGATATTAAATTATCATTCAATTTTAATTAACTCATTATTATTTTTTCTTAAAAAAAAAAAGTCTTGCACTTCAGCTTAGCCTGACTCCAAACTCATAATCCTCCTGTCTCCACAAAAAAGCTAGAATTGCAGACCTGTACTACTCTGCCCAATCTGTATGACATTTTACACTTAGTGTGTGTGTGTGTGTGTGTGTGTGTGTGTGTGCGTGTGTGTCCAGCAGGGTTTGCGGAGTTCTGAGAGTCTGAAGATAAAGTTCAGGTCTAATTTGAATCTCAAAAGGTTTTTCTTTTTTTTTTTCAAAAAAAAAAAAAAAAAAAAAGCCGGGTGGTGGTGGCGCATGCCTTTAATCCCAGCACTTGGGAGGCAGAGACAGGCAGATTTCTGAGTTCCAGGCCAGCCTGGTCTACAGAGTGAGTTCCAGGACAGCCAGGGCTATACAGAGAAACCTTGTCTCAAAAAAACAAAAAACAAAAAACAAAAAGTTTTAAAAAGAATACATTTTATCTATACCCTCTTTAACAAGTTCACACATACAATGTATCTTTATTGTAGCAACCTCTTCATACATACAAACAATGTATCTTTATTGTAGCAACCTCTTCCTCTCCCCTCTTACTCTCTGCAAGGACTCCAACACCTCACCCTGCTTTCTCTCTCTCTCTCTCACTCTCTCTCGCTCTCGCTCTCCCCTTTCTTTCCCCCTCTCCCTCTTTCTCTCCCCCCTCTTGCTCCCTCTTCCCCCTCTTGCTCCCCCCTTTTCTTCCTCTCCTTAAAAAATCCATTTAATCCAATCAGCGCAGAAATAGCTATACAAATGTGTTCTTAATGAAATAAGACAGAAGCAGAGCACATGGGAAGCAGAGAAACTGGGAAACGCAGGTGCTGGGTGGCTGTTCTTCTTTCTGCCCCTTTCCCTCCTGGGACTCCCAGACAGTGAGATGCCATCTTCAGTTCTTCCCTTCTCTGTACAGATTCTCACAGATACACTCAGAAGCGTGCCTTACCCATTTTCTAGGTGTTCTAAGTCCAGGCTAGTTGACAGTGAAGATAAAATGCCCATAGGGAACATTGTTCTCGGGCTGCTGACTGGGCCAGCATCCAGTTCTACCACAGTGGCATTCTGAAACAGAATTTTAAGAAGTCAGGAAACTTAAATTTAAACCCATTACAAGTAGGTACATTTGTCAGTTTCTGGAGTCACATTTTTATTCAAGTTTGTTAGCTTGTTCCATAGCTTTAAAGAACTTCAACATGACTTTCATTTGCTATCTTGCTTAGGGACTCACGAACATTAGGAGCCTGCGCAGTTGGCATGTTAGAAAGGTCATCTTGCATAAGCCCTGAGATTCTTTCTCAAGCCTGCCACCCTTTTGGACTTGTTACTCGTCTTTATCACTAGTTTCTTTGGGGAAAGAAGTGGGACGGAGGCAGCGTCCACGCTGTTCTGTTTACTTGGGAATTCTAGCATTAGTGCGATGTCTTGAACTTAGGAAGCACTCACTGAACGGTCCTACTTGTGTGATGCTATGAGAAGTGGCAGAGAGGATCAGGCCAGCCAACAAAGGAATACCTGCCAAATTAAAATCGAAGCGGAACAACAGCGAGCATTGTTCTTTTAGTCAATCAAGGCAATTAAAAGTGGCAAAGCAAAAGCTCCTCCACAGAACACTGAGCCGTTATCCCCGTTATCCTTATGCCAAGTGGCAGGTGAGGTGTTAATTTTTTTGTTGTTGTTGTTTGTTTTGTCTCCTTCAAATGAGTGATCAGACCAGGATCGATGAGGGCTTGAAGTCCAGTGAAAAAATGTGGATGAATTTTATTTTAAGAATGAAAGAAAAAGAAAGGAAAAAGGGGTGTGGTGTGGTGGGGTGAGAGTGGGTAAGGAGTACAATTAAAATAGTTAAAACAAACAAACAAACAAAAATAAAATAAAATCCAGAGAATAAAATGCTGGTTTATGTTTTTTCCCTGAGAAAATACTTCTGGCTTCAGTAGACCATATTCCAGTAGGGTAAACAAGGTGTAAGTCCTTTACTGTACTTATCAATCCACCATAACTGGCCACTCACAAAAAAGATTTGGGTGATAGCTTGGCCTTTCAGTTCCCAACTCTTAGCTTTCAGGTTCCTTTTCCTCTGAAGATTGTCTTAACTGAATTCTTTATGGTATATTTCTACCAAACTCTGACCTGGCTTATTTTGATCATATGTAGCATAACACTTCACATAAACTTATATTTGCAGAAGATTATTGGGGTGGTCTGAATAGGAATGGTCCCCTCTCCTCATGTGTTTGATTGCTTGGTCCATAGGGAGTGGCACTATTAGGAGAAAATATGTCACTATGGGGTGGACATTGGGTCTCCTATGCTCAAGCTAGGTCCCTCGTGGGACACAGTCCCTTTCTGCTGCCTGCAGACCAAGATGTAGAACTCTCAGCTCCTTCTCTAGCACTGTGTCTGCCTGCATACCTCCAAGCTTCCCGCCATGATGATAATGGACTGAACCTCTGAACTGTAAACCAGCCCCAATGAAATGTTTTCCTTTATAAGAGTTGCCATCTGAACAGAGAAGCCCTGTCTCGAAACCCCCAGGCAAAAAAAAAAAAAAAAAAAAAAAAAAAAAAAAAAAAAAAAAAAAAAAAAAAAAAGAGTTGCCATGATCATGGTGTCTCTTTACAGTAATAGAAACCCCAATTAAGACAATTCTGAAATGTAATAGTCTCAGATATAATCAAATAAAGTCCACCTGCTGTAAAAACAAAAACAAAACTAAAAAACAAAACAAAACAACCAACCAACCAACCAAAACCTGTTATTGTTCCAAGGAGAAGCTAAAGGGAGATGGCAGTCTGGAGTCTGCAGCCCTAGGGCCTGACTAACTGCCAGAAGGCTACATCGTGTGTTAAGATGGACTAAGGCATGGGGGGCATAGAAAGGTAGAGCTGCCAAAGTGAAGTCTGCACAAAGATGCTTGGAGAAATCAGGGGATACTAGAACACATTTTCTTTTTAAATGAGAATTTACTAGGTACTGTTTTGATCTGACAGATTTTTGAGACCAACAATGTCTCTGTTCTCATTGAGTTTAACAGCGGTGCAAGAAGCAAGCATAAACACACATCACACTCACATGTATTTGTGGAGTGGAAACAAGCGTGCTATTTATAAAACCGAAGCAGAGCAAGAGAACAGGGTTTGAGGGTGGCTGCTATTTGAGGAGACCCTAAAGAAGCCAAAAGCGCAAAGCACGCGTGGCCGTTCTTTTTCTAATTTTCCAAGCTGTAGAGAGCAAGGTGCGCCCCCGGAGCTCCGCCTCTCTCTCCGGATAGGCCGCAAGGTGCCATCTCCAGAGTTGCCCCGCCCACCACCCCGCCCAGAGGTGGGGCTTCGAGCCCGCGCTCAGAAAGCGCCGAGCCGAAAGCGCGCGCACAGCCCTCCCGGCATGCTCCTGGTCCTCTCACGGCGTGGCTCAGACCCACGCCCGGCATGCTGGGAACTGTAGTTTACGCCCTCCGCCCCATTTCAGGGGTGGCGGTAAAAGCGGCTAGGTCGGGCTCCATTTCTAGCACATGACTAGCGGCGGTGGGGAGGCCCTACGAAGGGGTGAGGACAGGGTCACCGCGACAGTCGGCAGGCCAGCGCCCTGGCCTTCTCCGGCGCGCGCCTCTCCTCCGAGCCGCCCCCGCGCCGCGGCCACCTCGCGCTCCAGGCGTCACGGAGCGCGCGCTCCTCCCCCTTCGTCCCCTCCCGCTCGACTCGCCGCCGCCGCCGCAGGAGCAGCCGCCTCCGGAGCCGCGCGCAGCCATGGCCGAGAACCCCGGCTTGGAGAACCACCGCATCAAGAGCTTCAAGAACAAGGGCCGCGATGTGGAGGCGAGTGTGCTCCGGGGCCGGCCGGGCCGGGCGGCTGGGAGGGGAGGGGAGGGGCGGGGGCCGCGGCCGCTGGCTCTCGCCGGCTGGCGGTCAGTCGGAGTTGGCCGCCGCCTCGGGGCGCCGCGGCCCGGGCAGCAGCCGCCCTCCGAGCGGCTAGCGCGGTACCTGGGACCGCTGAGCGCTCGGCCCCGCTGCGCGGGCGCGGCCTGGCGTCGGAGGGGAAGGGATGTGGAGCCGAGGCGGGGTCCGCGGGCCGCGCGGGAGGACGGACCAGGATGCTGCCGGCCCGCGTGCCGCCCGCACCGGGCCGCGCCGCCGCTCGTGTCCGCAGCCGGTGCAGCCTCCCGCGCTGCCGCACATGGAGCCTCGGTCCCCGCGCTTACCTTGTGCGAGCCGGGCCCAGGCGGGCGGTGGCAGCCCTCAGAGGGGGGTGGGGACCAGCCGGGTAACTGACTTGTTTGAGGGTGGTGGATGGGGGAGGGTAGGATGCGCCAAGACCATTTTCTTATATTCCAGTGCCGTCCTTTGGACCAGTCTTCTCGAGCTGTTGCAGCTCATACCCCTGTGACTGCTGGCATTTAGAGCGAGCTAAAGGTGGACAATAGTTTACCATCTATTGTGTTGAAGCTTTGGGAAGGAGGTGGTGCAGACCTCTGATCTTGGGATTTTTTTTTTTTTTTAAAGCTCGTCTTGGAGTGGAAGTGTGAATAATAGGAAAATAATTTATTTCACCTGTTTTGCAGAAATAAATTGGATACATAAGATTCCTACGTCCTTGTATATAATATACCACATGCCACCAAGCTAGTAGATTTTCCAAGTGGTTGCAAAACTGTAAACATTCATTATGGTCACTCAGTTTGCTGCTACTCAGCATGTTGCCATTGTCTCATTAAGGTGACATTAGCAGCTACTATTTGCAAACTCTGCTTATTGAGGTAGCGCTAGAGGTCTCACTGCTCCTACTAAAACCAATGAAGTGTAATAGCACAAACTTCACTGGGACCCAGCCTCTGGATTTGATGGGGGAAATAGTTTGAAGCCCATTCCCTTTTCTCTATTCTAATAGTAGGTAATATGATTTGTATATTCCAATGGTTTTTGGTAAGAGGCAAGTTAGTAAATACAGGGTTTGGTTTGGCTAAGAAGTAGAGGAAGCTGGGCCATTTTTCAGAGCTACACAATTAAGTATGAATTGGAAAAAACCTGGGGGAATATCTGTGGAATTCCCATTTGAGTGAGACTATAGGTCTTCCATCTTTGTCCTGATCACATTTAAGTTTCTTTTTGAAAATTACTTTCAAACAAAAGTGAAACCTAGCAAATTGAACAGCCATCAGTCTTTTTTATTTTTTTGATAATACTTAGTTTTGATCTCTTTCTACCAGTGTGTGTGTATGTATGTAGTCTCATCTCTCTTGCCTTTTGTTTGTTTTCTTTTTGAGACAGGGCCTTACTGCAGGGAAGGCTGGTTAAGCACGGAGAATAAATCCTGCCTCAATCTCCCAAATGCTGGGATTATAGGCATGGGCACCACACCCTGTCCCACCAGTAATTTTTCTTGAGGCTTTTATTACTGCAAGCAAAACTTGAGTAGTTTATGTGGATACTGTTGTTGCTTGTCCATTCTTCCCTCTCTGAATGTTGGTGTAAGTTCTTTGTCATGATTCACGAGTATTTTGTCCTGTTTGTTTACTGATACCTATAAGGACTTCCGCATGCAAATAGGTCCACAGCAGATATTTGCTGCTTAGTAGAAGGTAACAAGTGGCTTGTGAATACAGGAAAAAGACAGTAGAGTTGCCAAGCCATTCTGTCTGATTTTGTTAACAGCATTTCTTAATTTTTTTTTTTTTTTCTTTTCTCTCGAGACAGGGTTTCTCTGTATAGCCCAGGCTGTCCTGGAACTCACTTTGTAGACCAGGCTGGCCTCGAACTCAGAAATCCACCTGCCTCTGCCTCCTGAGCGCTGGGATTAAAGGCGTGTGCCACCACGCCCAGCAAAGTATCATTCCTCATTCCTTTTTTTTTTTTTTTTTTCTTCTAGAGCTGAGGACCAACCCCAGGGCCCTGAGCTTGCTAGGCTAGAGCTCTCCACTGAGCTAAGTGTCCAGCCCCTTGTTGACAGCATTTCATTTCCAAGTCAGTACAACTAAGACAGGACGTAGGCACTCAAATCAAACGGAAGTGCTTTGTGGCAGACACAAGAACTATATCTCGGTATGCTAGACCAAGAGTTCGACGCTCATTTAATCCTTTTGAGTTAAATGTGGCACTGTCCTTTACTAGAGAAAAAAAAAACTTTGATACAGAATTGCCATATTTCTGTAATGTGCTGGTCACATATGAGCATTCATTTGCTAAGTGACTGGTACAAGGAAAATAAGGCAGCATTCTCTGAGGGCTGTGAGTAGAAAGAGGGTTGTGCAGAGAGAGAGAAAGAGAGACAGACAGACAGACCATTAAGATGTTCTGTTAAGAGTGACTTCATAATCCCAGCCCTCGGGAGGCAGAGGCAGGCGGATTTCGGATTTCTGAGTTCAAGGCCAGCCTGGTCTACAGAGTGTGTTCCAGAACAGCCAGGGCTGTACAGAGAAACCTGTCTCGAAACCCCCCCCCACTCCCCCACCCCAAAAAAAGAGTGACTTCATATGAGGGCTTTGAGTACAGAATGAAGCAGTGGATCTTATAGGAAGTCTGTATCAAACTTGAGCAGGTAAGAAATTAGCGAATACAGTCATAGGTGCAACAGAGGCATGGTTACTTGAGGGGGTGAATCTGAGTCCTCTAGATGGCCTCTGTTGGTCTGAGAATATGTATGCTGTGGCAAAGTGTCTCTTTGAAGGTTTTGTTTAGTAGGGAGCTCCAAGACATGTATTCAGAGCAAAGAGTGAGGTGGTATCCTGAGTAAGCCATGGAAAAGGGTAAAGACAGAATGTATGGAGTTGGCCTGGTGGAATAGTGTTGCAAGAAGTGTTGTCTGCAAAAAGGGATTTTCCAAAAATTAAGACTGGACATAACGGTTATAACTTGACTTGATGACCCTTCTCATCTCTTTTGCTTGTCCTCTTAATCCTTCTTCCTTCCTCATCTTTTTTGTGTAAAGTTCGCAGATGGTAAAGTGAGCCGACATGCACAGGTAGGAGTGGAGGAGCTCAGTTATCATTGATAGTGATCGAAGCTTGGCTAAGGGAATCGGAGTCTTATAGCCAACCTAGAAAGACAAAGAAGAAATGGGATTCATTTTTGTATCTCAGTACTAGACATTTTTCATGTAAGACATTGATCCTGAAGCTTTTTAAAAAGGAAAGTTGCTTTTTTCTTTTTAGATATAGAAGGGTGTGTAAAACAAACATTCTGCTTAGTGAATGATTCTAAACAGACATTCAGGAAGCTGGAACCCAAGGCAGCCTTGTCTTGCTTATGCACGTGGGTGTGCACAAACCTCAAGAATATGACTTTTCATTTGGTTTTGTTTTTTTCGGGACAGGGTTTTTCTTTGTGGCCTTGGCTATCCTGGAAGTCCGTCTGTATGTAGCCCAGGCTAGCCTCTCTCACAGAGATCTGCTGAGATGAGAAGTGTGTGCCACCACTACCTAGCTAACTTTTTGTTTATTCATCCTTTTTTTTTTTTTTTTTTTTTTTTTTTTGTGCATGTGGCACAGTGTACTTATGGAAGTCAGAGGACAGCTTGCAGGAGGAGTTGGTTGTTTCCTTTCTTGGGTAGGGGTCAAACTTAGGTTGCCAGGTTTGGTGGCAAGTGCCTTTACCCACTGAGCTATTTGGATGGCCTGGATATGGCATGCTTGTCAATAATTAATAACAACAAAGTAAGAAACTGGTAGTTTGAATGAGAATGAGCCCCATAGGCTTGTACATTGAGTGGTGGAACTGTTAGAGGATTTAGAGGTGTGGCCTTGCTAGAGGAAGTTTGTAATTGTGTCACTGGGGGTGGGCTTTGAGGTTTAAAAGCCTGCACCAGGCCTAGTTGCATTTTCTGCCTGCACTTTGTGAACTGGATGTGAGCTCTCGGCTACTGTTATAGTGGCCGGCCAGCCTGCCTCTGCACTCTGGGCCTTGAGGATCATGATCTGGCCTGGAAACTGTAAGCAAGTCCCCAATAAAAAGCTTCCTTCTATAAATTGCTATGGTTATGATGTTTCCTCACAGCAATAGAACAGCAAATAAGAAACCTTAATACATAATGAGTGTTTATAATGTTAAGTACTTTATATGGATTATTTATTTGGCCACAGCCATCCTATGAAAGTAGGCGTTATTATAATTCCCATTTTCAGGAGGAAACCTGAGGCCTACAACTCTTCAGTACCCTTAAGTCACAACATGGTAGGGGACTGAGCCTGGACTTATGTCAGAACACTATGACTCTAAACCAGAGAGATCTCTCTTGTTCATTCTTCTCTCTTCCATTGAGGGAAGCTGTGGCTAGGTGTGAGTGAAGGTTAGTGAGCCAGGAAAGCAGTGAGGAAATGTTTACTGTGCCATAGAATCCCCATTTAGTGCTTTAGAACATTAACAATACATCTTATACAATATATTTGCCCTTTTTTCACTTGAAAGGTTTTATTCTTATTAGCAGAGAGTTTATTTTTTAAAACAAAACAAAACAAAACAAAAACACTTGAATTCTTGGTTTAACAATTCTGGAACATGTATCCTTTAGATTTAGTACCAAGGATAAAACACATTTTCTTTTGCAATTAATTAGTATTTTCAAGATTGTTTCTTTCTCTCTGGACATTCTGTTGTATTGGTAAATGGTTCTCCATGATTTCCTACACATAATTATATACCACTGGCTGTCCTTTGAGTTGGGCTCACTCTTGTAAACTCTTCACTTAGATTCCTTCATGTGCCTCTATAATCAATAAGATTATGATTTTCCCACACTGTCGTCCCAGTGAAACAGACCTTGAGGAGACCCCGTAAGGTCTTTGCCATCTGCCTGTTCTGTACTGTGCTCTAGTGCTTTCCTGAGGGAAGTTGGTTTCGCTTGCTGGGGATAGTGTTATGCTGTTTAACAATCTACATGTATACGGGTTCTTTCAAGATGCCTAGTAGGGTAGAGACCTTGCATTGGTCATTTAGTAACTGGTTGGTAAAATTTCATACATGCTTTTTCAGAAAAGGGACTAGATAATAAATATACTTTTTAAAACTATGTATTTGGGGATGAAAGAAAATATTGTAAGATCTTTTTAAAATACAAGCTTTTAAAAAAGATTTAAAAATTTGAAAAAGATCGTTTGTGTGTGTGTGTGTGTGCTTGTGTGCTTGTGTGTGCTTATGAGCTCATAAGTACAGATGCCCTCAATCCATAAGAGGGCATTGGATACCCTGGAGTTAAGAGTTACAGGTAGTTGTGAACTATCTCATTTGGGTGCTGGAAACTGAACCCTTTATCTTTTGCAGAAACAGTGCTCTTAACCAGGGAACCAGCTTTCCAGGCTCTTAATCAGATTAATAGTAATTTCTTTTGGGCCAAGCCCAGTCTGTTTTGCTATAATGTACTTTTTGTTTGTTTGTTTGTTTTTCGAGACAGGGTTTCTCTGTATAGCCCCGGCTGTCCTGGAACTCACTCTGTAGACCAGACTGGCCTCTGCCTCCCGAGTGCTGGGATTAAAGGCGTGTGCCACCACGCCAGGCCCTATAATGTACTTTTGTAAGGTGAGCAAACTCATACTTGAATGAGAACTAGAAGAAAGATTAGTATAGAATTCATACTAGTTCGTGTTTATTTTTATTAGCATGTTGACATTTAGCCCTTCTAAGTAATAGCAATTAAACACAAAGTATTTTGGGGAATCTCCATTCTCTTTTTTGGCTCCATTTAACCACATTCAATATCTGGAAGGTGCTTATTGCTCCAGCCTTTTTGATACTTTTTTGTTACTAAATTGCATAATGTGCCATTTTTCAGGAATCTCTATGTCATGTGTCAGGCACTAATTTTCTTGAATTTGCAAGCGGGAGGAGGTTGGGAGTGTGGTCCCTTTTCCTGGCCCATTCATTCTTGGCTTTGTTTTGCTTTTGCCAGCTCTACTGCCTATTCACTGAGTGTAGGCATGTGTTAGGGTTCTGCCTGTAAGTCTTCCTCTGTGACCAGCTTTTCTTGTTCACACCAGCAGTTCTTATAGCTTTAACCATCACTTCTCTGAGGTGGGGAGGGGGTGGCAAGAGCAGGAATGAGGTGTGTTTTAGGCCCCTGCTGGAGGGCTCTCACAGACACCTCAGCAGCTTCCATTCACAGCCTTTGTGTTCTCATTGCCCTAGCTGTGATTAAATTTGAAACCTGAGAGTTTTCTTGGATTCCTTCCGCACCTTCACATTCAGTCAGACACCAGTCAGTGTAGCTTCACTCTCTGCGATGTCTGGATTTTAGCCTCCCTGTTTATTCTAACTTTATACTGCCTGTCACCTGGCAGGATAAACATTTCCCTCAGTAGTGCCCTTCCTTTAGCTCACTGGGATCTTTCGATAAGCCTGATGCTTTTTTCTCCTCACTACTCCCCCCCACGCCCCCAGTTAAGCTCTAGGACACTGAACGTCTTATATGCTTATACATAATCTGGAGTCCTGCCCTCCCCTCTTTCCCAGGCCTGTTTCTATTCTCAGAACTATCTTGCTGACTGAAATATCATTTTCTGCCTCCTGTTGGCTGGCTAATTCTTACCTCTTACATACTGTAGATCAAGGTGCTTTTCTTTGCTCCTGAGGGAATCTTTGTTATTGTAGTAGTAATAATGTATTGAATTGTGTTTTGTCTGTTCTCCCAACTGTACTGTTTTTGAGGCACCAATATCTACTACACAATATGGTTGAAACAAGACAAGCACTAAGCCAGGCATGGTGGCGCACGCCTTTAATCCTAGCGCTTGGAAGGCAGAGGCAGGCGGATTTCTAAGTTTGAGGCCAGCCTGGTCTACAGAGTGTTCCAGGACAGCCAGGGCTATACAGAGAAACCCTGTCTCAAAACAAAAAACAAAAAACAAAAACAACAACAACAAAAAAAACCAAACCAAACCAAGCCAAACCAAACCAAACCAAACCAAACCAAACAAACAAAAAAACCAAAAACCAAAAAACAAAAAAGTAAAGACAAGCACTAAAACAATCTTTGAAAACACCCATACTGGCACTGCACACACATGTACATTTAACACCCATACTGGCACTGCACACACATATACATTTAACACCCATACTGGCACTGCACACACATATACATTTAACACCCATACTGGCACTGCACACACATGTACATTTAACACCCATACTGGCACTGCACACACATGTACATTTAACTAATTTTATGCATGTGAGTGTTTTTCTTGCATGTATGTCTGTGTACCAAGTGCATGCCTGGTGTCTGAGGCAGCCAGAAGAGGGTGTTCAAACCCCGGTAACTGGAGATACAGACTGTTGTATCCTGCCATGTGGGTGCTTGGAATAAAAACTTGTTCTGCGAGAGCAGCGAGTGCTCTTCACTTGCTCTTAACAACTGAGCAGTCTGAATAGCTATGCAAAGTGCAAGAATGTGAGTGTGTGTGTGTGTATACACATATATGTTCATGTACAAAGATCAGCATGATCTCTTACAGGTCTTGAGTAATCCCTTAAGAAAGATCACTTAGTACAAATGAACAAAGTTTGTCCTTTGTGTGCTGATGGAACCAGCTACTGCTGGCACATGTTGAGCCTGTATTTCCCTATCAGGCCCTGGTAGGTGACTCTAGAGCTGCTAATGACCATCTTGCCTTTAGATGGCCAACAAAGGAAAAGGCACAGTACGTTTTTGAACTGAGACTATTACTCCTATACTGTCTCTCCCTTTTACTTTGAAAAGAGAATCTAAACATGAGGGGTGAAGTGTTAGGAGTTTGAGGCAAGTGCTTAGTAGATTAAGGTTCATCACACAAGCCTTTGGATACTGGCTTATATTCACTTTGCACAATGTTTTCAAGGTTCATCCTTATTGTAGCATGTATCAAATTTTCCTTCCCTAATATTCCATTGTAAGTATATACTGCATTTTGTCTATTCCAGTGGTTCTCAATCTTTGGGTTGCTACCCTTTTGGTGTGGGTGATCAATGATACCTTAACGGGGTGGCCCAAGACCATCAGAAAATACAGATACTTACATTATGATATACAGTAGCAAAATTACAGATATGAAGTAGCAATGAATAGTTTTATGATTGGAGTCACTACAACACAGGGAACTGTATTAAATAAAGGGGTTGCATCATTAGGAAGGTTGAGAACCACTGCTCGATTCATTCTGTCAGTGAATACTTGGGTTATTTTGGCTGTTGTCTGCCCACCATTTTATGTATGTATGTATGTATGTATGTATGCCTTTTGTTTGTTTTAGATAAGAGTCCTCATGCATCTACCCAGGTAGGCTTTGAACTTGTTGTCTAGCCAAGGATGAGCTTGAACTCTCAATCCTCCTGCATGTACCACTGTCCAGTGCTGGGTATCACACTCAGGGCTTCCAGCATGCCGGGCAAGCATTCTACTAACTGAGCTACATCCTCAGCCTTACTGTTGTTGTTGTTGTTGTTGTTGTTGTTGTTTGTTTGTTTGTTTTGTTTTTGAGACAAAGTTTTGCTGTACAGCCCAAGCTGGCCTAGAACTTTCAGTGATGCTCCTGCCTCCTGATCATGCTAGTTTTACAGGTGTGTGCACCCTTGTATTTCCCACTATTTAAAATACCATTCATTTGTTGTGGAAAAAAAAATCAGTTCAGTGTTTTTACATTACATTGCACCATGGGAAATTATCATATTTGTGGTTTAGAACAACCAAGAATCAGTTTCGTATGGCCGAGTCTAATAGAAGGTCCTGGCACAGGATTGTCTTTCCTCGTGGTGTAGTTTAATTTGTTCCTTATATTCTGCACCATCCGCAGGCTTTTCTGTAAACTGGAAGGTAAACATACAGGGAGTTGGTCAGATTCAGTTTGCTTATGACAAGACTTACATAATTCGCATTGGCCTTCAGACTCCCTATGTAGCTAAGCCTGATCTTGAACTTCTAGCCTCCTGCCCCTATTTACTGATACATGTGTTTACCAGCATTCACAGTTCAGCATTTTTTTAAATCAAAAATTTTAATTGATGCTCTGTATTTTAGAATATTTGCTGATAATGATATTTGATCTCAGGGTCACAGATAAGAAAGTTACTATATTTGCTGAAATGAGTTTTAGTTATTTTACTGAGTTACTGTGACATACTAGAACACTTGAAGGAGAAAAAAGTAACATGAACTTTTGCTATCAAGTAAAGGAGTTACAAAGTATATTTCTAGAAAGCCTGGCTTCAGAGTCAGTGGTATTGTCTTGTGTAACTTGCAGCATTCCTACATTGACTTTATTTTATTTTATTTTTTGGTTCTTTGAGACAGAGTTTCTCTGTATAGCCCTGGCTATCCTGGAACTCACTCTGTAGACCAGGCTGGCCTCGAACTCAGAAATCCGCCTGCCTCTGCCTCCCGAGTGCTGGGATTAAAGGCGTGTGCCACCACCACCCTGCTGGTTTATTTCACTAGTACAAAGTCATTCCTTCCAGGTGTGCTCTTCTCTCATAAAGGGAAGGAACAGCAGTAGTAAGGCAGATAGGTGTAACTGTTCTTTCTATGGATTTGCCATACCCTTACTATGTCCCTTATGACATAGAATTAATTATTCTGAAAGAATGATTTAAGAAAATGAAAATATTTTTCCCCCTGACCTAGAGAGTTTTGGTCAGAGAAACTGATGCTAAACAGATTTTAGTGTACTGTTACAGGCTGTAACGGTGACTGACCCCTGCAAAACTGTCATAGAGTAAGGGAAGAAAGGGAGTGACTGAACTGTCAGGCTTTCTGGTTATAGAATTACTTATCTACCAATTTTTCTTTTCTGTAGAGTGCCATGTTCTAAAATGTCTTAAACTGCCCTCTTATGATACAATTTTGTTTTATTGGTTCTTAATATCCATTATGTATATCCTTTTTATAGGTAATACCTTCAGTTTCTTAGATAAGTTAAAACTTAGTGTTTTATTCTTACACTTGTAGAGTTTTTGTTCATCCTTTTTGTGGGGCTGAATCTGCTATTCTTTCTGATCCATCAGCATGTTTTTCTGTTGTAGCCTTCTTTTCCTTTTTTATTTGATTCCCAGATCCTAGTGATTAGAAAACAGACTTAATAACATTTAATATTTTCCTGTGTTCCAGGCAGAGTTTCGTCATAAAATTTATAAATATGAGAGACTGGAGGGATGGCCAGTGTAAGGAACACTGGCTCCAGAGGACCTGGGTGTGATTCCCTGCACTCTTGTCTTATATAAGGTTTACAGTCTTACATATGAGATTAAAATTAATTAAAAAAAAAAACCACATACAGATGTAGAGAGTTTTAGGGGGAGATTCTTCCCTAGACTTAGTAATTCAGTGTTGTGTGCTAAGTTCTCTAATACCTGTATGAAATTTGCTGCTAGAGTATAGACAAAGGCAATGCTTGACATATCTAAGGAAATGGAGGAGGTTACAGGAAGGTTGTACTTGAAACAGCTCTGGAAGGGCAGACTTCAAGGCCTAGCATTTGCAGAAAGTTGAAACTCCAGAGAGTAGTATTACATTTTTTTCTCTTTGGTAACAATGCTTTGATTTGGCCTTTGGAAGCTACTTTCCTGTCATTGGCTGTCTCTTGGTAGGTTTTCTGCTTTGTTTTGCGTTCTGAGAAGGGGGTCTTAGGTAGCTTTGGCTGAGCTTGGATTTGTGATCCTCTTGCAGGCACCTCTCACATGCTGGGATTGCAAGTGTTCACCACCATAACCAGCTTTCTTTCTTTCTTTTTTTTTTTTTAAATTAATTAATTAATTAATACACTGTAGCTGTCTTCAGACACTCCAGAAGAGCGCATCAGATCTAATTACGGATGGTTGTGAGCCACCATGTGGTTGCTGGGATTTGAACTCAGGACCTTTGGAAGAGCAGTCAGTGCTCTTAACCGCTGAGCCATCTCTCCAGTCCCCATAACCAGTTTTCTTGGTGGGATTTTTTTTTTTTTTTTTTTTTCCGAGACAGGGTTTCTCTGTGTAGCCCTGGCTGTCCTGGAACTCACTCTGTAGACCAGGCTGGCCTTGAACTCAGAAATCCACCTGCCTCTGCCTCCCAAGTGCTGGGATTAAAGGCGTGTGCCACCATGGCCGGCCAGTGGGATTTTTTTCAATCTGAGAGCTTTTGTCTCTTAAAATGCCTAACCTTTTTTCTGGCTAACATAAATTAGACCAATCAAGTTCTGTTCCTGGAGATTATATCTTTTTTTTTTTTAATTGAAAAACTTTATTGATATGGGGGTAGTCTGTATTTTTGTCTGTTTGCACGTCATGTTGAAAATACTGCAGTACAAGTGCATTGTGTACTCCTGATCTAGTGCACACCACTGGCAGTAATGAAGCACAGGAAAGAGAGTTTGCAGGAGTCTGTTCTGTTTTCACCATAGGTTCCTGCGATTGATTTTAGGTTGCCAGGTTCAGTGGCAAATGCTTTTACCCACTTAGCCTCCTGGCTGGCCCTAGGCATTTTGAGTTGGACCGCCCTTGGAGGTCTTGTGGAAGCTGTCTTCTCCTTCTAGCCTATACCTCTGTGGAAATTGGTTGCTGTGTTTCAATAGACTTGAATTTGAATCTTCAGAGTATCTTAGTTCTGTGGATTGCTCTGCATCTTCCCAGTATATTCTTTTGCCTCCATTTTTTTCTTTAACTTTTTTTTTTTCCCCGAGACAGGGTTTCTCTGTGTAGCCCTGGCTGTCCTGGAACTCACTCTGTAGAACAGGCTGGCCTCAGACTCAGAAATCTGCCTGTCTCTGCCTCCTGAGTGCTGGGACTAAAGGCGTGCACCACCACCGCCCGGCACTCCTTTAACTTTTAAAAGTTAAGTCTGTTTCTGATGTTTGTAACATAATTCTTAGGTGATTAACTGTCTTGGAATTGAAGGACTTCCTAGGGCATAGGACTGAGTGTTGAGGTTTTAGGCAAATGTTAACAAGTCATTTAGACTGATGTATAAAGACAACTGAGTTTGAGAAATAAAACATCAGAGATAACGATTACCAGTGGAACATTTAACAGTGAGCAAGACACTGTGTGTGTAAGAATACTCCTAGTTGTCACAAGTGTTCTGTTACATGGATGAAGAAAATGAGTTAGGTAAATTGCTTACAAACATGAAACTAGGAAGGGGCAAACCCAGCATTTAGTCCAGCTTCCCAGCTCTCCAGCCCGTCCCTTTAGTCATCCATCCTCCTACTCTGCCTCAGCATTCTTGCTTGAAGAATGAGATTAGTACAAGGACCATGAAAAGCAAAGGATACTCTAATGAAAATGTATTCTCAGTACAGTGGACCCTTAGGGAATGCAATTGTATGAGCTGGCCCAGGCAAGTCAGTGGAGGCTTCAGAACATATATCAGGTGTGTCGGTTGATGCTGAGTGTTGGATGGGCCTACAAGAGGATCATAGTGCACTTAGGGAACTAAAGTAATGCTGGATTGTTTAAAGGTTTAAAGTTGTGTTTCGAAAGTTGAGTAGGATAGATAGGAGCTAGACTGTGGAAACCTTCTTTTCCTGGGTGGTAAGTAGAGATATGTAGAACTGTTCTTTAGTTGCAACAGAAAACATGTTGCTGAGAACAGAACAACAGGTTGGGAGTAGTATAGTTAGAAATCTCATAAAGGGCCTGAAATAGCATCAGAATTGGGACTTAAAAGCAGGAAGTTATTAGGACCATTTGTTTGCTGTATTTTACACTTTAGAACAGGTTGACAGGCTTTTTCTATAAAAAGCCATAATCTTTGAAGTCCAAATAATTTACATTTTGGAGAACTATATTTCATCAGCTTGCTGTAAGCACAAAAGGAACAGTAGAAAGTTGGTAAGTAAATGGATGTGTTGCTGTGTTCTGATAAAGCTGTGTTTATGAAATCAGGTGATTGCCAGATTTGGCTTACAAGCTGTGTGATAGTGAAACTTGAGTTAAAGCAATAAGAAAATGATGAAGATGATAATAATGTTAGAGGCCAGGGAGAGGCCATGGTACATAGGTTTTCAACCTGTGGGTTACGACCCCTTTGAGAGTTGCATATCAGGTATTCTGCATATCTGATATTTACATCATGATTTACAACAGTTGCAAAATTACAGTTATGAAGCAGCAATGAGGTAATTTTATGGTTAAGGGTCGCCACAACACAAGGAACTGTATTGAAGGGTTGCAACAGTAGGAAGGTCGGGAACCACTGGCTTAGCAGAAAAAGGGCTTTGTTGCCAAGCCTAATGACCTGAGTTTAATTACCAGGACCTCCATGATAAATAAATGGATGTAACTTTTTAAAAAAGATGATACTGTTGATGAGTGATAATGAAGGGTCCAGGAAAGGAAAGAGCCCCAGGATATACTATTTTAAAGACTTAGGGGAAATGTAGCTGAAGAATAGGTCTGTGGGGGGCTGGTGAGATGGCTCAGCGGGTTAGAGCACCCGACTGCTCTTCCGAAGGTGATGAGTTCAAATCCCAGCAACCACATGGTGGCTTACAACCACCCGTAACAAGATCTGACGCCCTCCTCTGGTGCAACTGAAGTCAGCTACAGCGTACTTATGAAGAATAATAAGAAATGAATCCTTGGACCGGAGAGACCAACCGGAGCAAGCCAGGCTGTCCGGAGCGAGCGGAGCCGAACGGGGACGGCCCAGAGCAAGCGGGGATGCCAGAGCTAGCAAGGCCGGAACGAGCGGGGCCAAACTGGAGCAAGCAGAGCCGATCGGAGCGAGCGGGGCTGGCTGGAACAAGCGGGGGCCGTACAGGGGCGGCCGGGAGCAAGTGGGGCTGGCCGGAGCGAGCGGGGTCGAGCAGAGCGGGGTTGACCGGAACAAGGGGAAAAAAAAAAAAAAGAGAATAGGTCTGTGGAAGCTTAGCTGCAATTTGGTGATACAGAACACTAGGACAAGGAGTTCCCTGGAAGGGAGTAGTTGGAAGGCTGCTGCCTTGGAGGAGATGTCTGATGAGCATTGCAAGTATAAGCCATTTGTCTGGCACTTGCGGGCCAGTGGGAAATGGAAAACTGGGAGAGTAGTAATGGCTGGATGCTGCTGTATGATGCCAGAGAGCAAATCTAGTTTAGTTTGACTTTGATTTACATACTTGATAGTAATGGAATAGAACAGCTACTGTAAAGATAGAAGTAGTGTTTTTCTTCTCATTTGTTTACAGTGGTAGGATTTACTGCAGGCTAAACTAAAGAAATAAACAGAGAAGGAAGCAAGGACCTGGGCAGAAGAGCTAGGAGGAATTGTGTCTGGGCCTTAAGGATCAGATTCTAAAAGGGCTTCATGTGGAAAGGACCTGGACAAATGAACATGCCCTACAACAGGGAGCTAACAGGATACTGAATCTGATGGCTTCTATTTTCTTTCTTTGACAGATGTATTTCTGGAGCAGGGTTTATAAACTTTTTCCATCCTAGGTGTATATAAAATAGGTATAGAAATAAAATATTTGCTGACAGTCATAAATTTATTTTAAATCAGTTCTTTGGTATACATGGAATAAACAGCATATGTTAAAGACAAAGCAATTTTGAATATTAATGAGACAGATCCTTAATGCTGAGAATACTTCATATCAGTAAGTAGCATAAAATGGCAGGAGTATTGGGGCGGGGGGCAGGAGTATGGTTAAAGCTATTCAGAAACTGTTAGAAATTCTGTACTAATCCCAAGCCCAAAATCATTTGAAGGCTTTTTAGGAAACTCAGACCAGCAGTTTCCTTCAGCAATTTTTAATTTAAAAAAATTACATTTATTTTGTTTATGTCTGTAGGTCAGAGAACAGCTTACAGAATCAGTCCTGCCCTTCCATCATGTGAGTCCTGGGATTAGACTCTGGTCAAGCTTAGCAGTAAATGCCTTTCCCTGGAGAGCTGTTTCATTGGCCTCAAACAGCAATCTTATTTTTTCTTTTGGATTTTATTTTTTTCAAAACAAGGTTTCTCTTTGTAGTCCTGGCTGTCCTGTAGACCAAGCTGGCCTTGAACTCAGAAGTCTGCCTGCCTCTGCCTCCCAAGTACTAGGACTAAAGGTATGTGCCACCATCACCAGACTTGGATTTAATATTCAGAATGTCTTTATGTATATGAGTGTTTAACCGGCATTTATGTTTGTGTACCATGTGTATGCTTGGTGCCTGTGGAGGTGGAAGAGGGCATTAGATCCCTGGAACTGGAGTAACAGATGGTTGTGAGTTGCCATGTGGGTGATGTGCCCTCTGAAAGATCAACAAGTGCTCTTAACCACTGAGTTAGCTTTCTTCAGCCCCCCCCCATTATGTTTCTTTAAAAGACATATGTAAAACTTTATAACATAAGCTATATATGTCTAGAATCTTAGCCAAATTAATTTTAAAGTTAATTAATATTTCATGGATTGCAGTGCAAAGTGCATTTTTCAGAACTAAGGCTGTAGTAAACTCATGATTTGACATGACTGAGCAAGCCTAGAAACACCTTGGGCTTATTAAAATGTTTTTAGTTTATTTTTTTATTGTTGGACATTTGAAAGTCTTATTATTGCTGTATTTCTTGTTACTCAGAGAAAATCAGCTACAAGAACTCACATAGGGTTCCAACCTACAGTTTTAAGAAGCTGGGCTACATATAAAGAACATTCTCAAACTGGAGAGATGGCTCAGTAGTTAAGAACACTGACTGTGCTTTCAGAGGACCTGAGTTCAAATCCCAGCAACCACATGGTGGCTCACAACCATCTGTAATGAGTGTGTCACCTTCTTCTGGTGTGTCTGAAGAGGGCAACAGTGTACTCACATAAAATAAATAAATAAATCTTAAAAAAAAAGAAAAGATGTTTTGGAGATTGTAGCATAGGACCTTTCCAGGAATGAGTGGTTTAGCTGAACTAAATATAAAAGATGTTCCTTGACTTAGAATATTTCAGTTTTCTAACTTAGAGCTTTTCTATTTTCCCATGATTTGAAAATATAGATACTTAAATTTAAAGTTAATCTTGAGCTGATGGTATGTGGCTGCCCTGGGCTATCTGCACTCAATACTCTTGTTCTACATGGAGGGTTTGCCCAGATTACTGTTATAGTTTGAGGAGCATTTGTATTATTTTGTTGTTTTGCTATATTGTTAGTTATGGCAGCTATATTTTATTTTATTTCATTTATGTAGTTAGAATTGGTAAGCCAAATTCAAAGAGTTCACTTCATCTTTATTTGAATAGTTTTTTTTTTTTTTTAAGGAACTAGCAGGGAATTGGTAGTTTAGTGATTCCAAGTTCTTGTTTCTTTTGTCACTAAGGTGAAACTTAGGCCTTAGAGATGCGGTTGTCACTGACTCACCCAGTTAGCTGGCAGTGTTGTTTATAGTTGCAGAAAAGCAGAAGTTAATTTTGTTTTTAGAGAATTTCAAAGAAATATAAAGAGAAACAACTTGAGTTTCTGTGTACATTTAAAAAGTTATTGTTTGTAACTATCTTATTTATAACTATTTCATACACCTTTTCCTTATATTCTGAAACACAAACTTATTGAATTATATATATATAAGCAAATACATGAAATATGATTTTTCTGTGTGTGTGCATATTCCCACATATGTATGGAGATCAAAGGTCAACTTTTGAAAGTCTGTTCTCTGGCTACCTTATGGGATCTAGGGATTGAACTAAGGTCCTCAGACTTGTGCTTTTATCTGCTGAGGCAACTTTGTGTCTAGACTACTAGAAACAGTACAGCAACATGTTAACATTAGTCAGTTAAAAAGTAACAGCTTTGAATAGGACATTCCTCAAAGAAGGTATGTAAGTGACTGTCGTAGTCAGGGTTTCTATTCCTGCACAAACATCATGACCAAGAAGCAAGTTGGGGAGGAAAGGGTTTATTCGGCTTACACTTCCATACTGCTGTTCATCACCAAAGGAAGTCAGGACTGGAACTCAAGCAGGAGCTGATGCAGAAGCCATGGAGGGATGTTCTTTACTGGCTTGCTTCCCCTGGCTTGCTCAGCCTNGTTCCCCTGTATTGGGGCATATAAAGTCTGCATGACCAAGGGGCCTCTCTTCCCAGTGATGGCCAACTAGGCCATCCTCTTCTATATATGCAGCTAGAGACATGAGCTCAGGGGGTACTAGTTAGTTCATGGTTATTCTTCCACCTATAGGGTTGAAGACCCCTTCAGCTCCTTGGGTACTTTCTCTAGCTCCTTCCTTGGGAACCCTGTGTTCCGTTTAATAGCTGACTGTGAGCTTCCACCTCCATGTTTTGCCAGGCATTGATATAGTTTCCCCTGAGACAGCTATATCCGGGCCCTTTCAGCACTATCTTGCTGGCAGCAACATCACAATTTCAAATGTGTCTTCTACCTAAAGATGAGTAACTAGAGTGTCTTAGGTTTACTGTTGCAGTGATAAAACATAGCAACCCAAAGCAGCTTGGGGAGGAAAGGGTTTATTTCATTCACACTTTTCATCTAACAATTCATTATTGAAAGCGGGACAGGAACTCAGTCAGGGCAGTAACCTGATGCAGAGGCCGTGGAGGGGTGCTGCACATTGGCTTGCTCCTCATGGCTTGTTAAGTCTGCTTTCTTATACAGCCAGGACCACTAGCCCAGGGGTGGCACCAACCACAATGATCTAGGCCCTTCACATCCATTACTAAATACGATATACCACATAGGCTTGCCTGTAGCCTGATCTTAAGACATTTTCTCACTTGAGATTTTTTTCCCCTCTCAGATGTGTTTTATCACTACAGTAGTAACCCTAACTAAGACTTAAAGTAATACATACTCACTCAGTTGTGGTGATGCTAGCTAGTGTAAATAAACCCACCACCCTGCCAGTAGGATAAAGCACAGTATATACAATTATGTAAGTACATTAATGCTCACTGGTATATGAATTTATTTTACTAGCTTGTACCAGGTTGACATAAAAACTAGCCAGCACACATTGTGACATAAGCATCACAGTAGCTGCCTTGACAGTAGATGATAGGAAATTTTTGTTTCCATTATGTTATGGAGTGAGTACCAAATATGTGGTGCATTGTTATGTATTGCATGATTATATAGCCAGACTATTGTGTATTTTGATATTTAGGTTCTATATCATTTGCCTTTTTCTTTGATCACTACTAGAAGCTAAATGTTTCAAATTTTGCATAGTCTCATTAGCATGAGTAGAGAACACAGACTATCCCAAGCTCATAATTCAAAATTATGAAACACAAGAAAATAAGCCTAAGTACATGCAGACACTGAAACTAAAATAGACCAGGCAGGTTTGCTAAAACTTAAATATGTATTTATATTATTAAATAGATATTTATATATAAACTAAAATATATATAAACTAAAATATAATATATATATATATATAAATAAACTAAAATCTAATATATATAAAATATATATAAACTAAAATATACCAGGCAGGTTTGCTAAAACTTAAATATATATTTATATTATTAAATACATATTTATATTATTAAGGTACTTAGCAGCCCAGCTTTTGGAGTGAGAATATAAACCATCCAGGCTAACTTTCTGCCATTGCAACAAAAAAGAAGTAGAGAAGCAGAGGTATTGATTAAGTGTGGAAACTAAAAGAAGCAGACAGGATGGACCTGACAGACTGGAGGAACTCAAGGCAATAAGGGAGTCAAGTACTTTACCGTTGTAGGCTAGTTTGCCAAATGGCTAGTTAGCAGAAAATTGTCAACACTTTAAATTGTATTTAGAAAAATTCAGTGCTGCTTCTAAGGACAGGGGCTTTCCAAAGTAAACAGTGTTTAGCAGTGTTTAGTAGAAAATTTCCCATTTCATTTCAACCGTTGCACACATCACAAGTTTGTGAATAAAATACAAATTATGCAAAATTCATCATCATTGGAATGACACATCTGTAGGGGTGTGTGTGTGTGTGTGTGTGCGTGCGTAAACAGTATCTCACAGCAGTCCTCCTGCCTTGGTTTTGCCTGGTATTACAGGTTGTTTAGTCTGGCTTTGAACTTGTGATCTTCCTGCCTCAGCTTCCCAAGTGCCAGATTCTAGGTATAAGCCATGGAGCTTTTTGTAGCTGGTTCTTTTTTTTTCTAGGTTGGGGTGGGTTGAGACAAGATCTTTCTACATAACCCTGACTTGTAACCCTGACTTGTTGCAAGAAATATTAAATAATGAACCCAATAATGAACCCACCAACTCTCAGCAGGGCCTCCACTGGCAACTCTTGGGAGCTAGATCTCACTCACTCTGTCTCTCTGCCAGCCAACTCTCCACGAGGCCACATGGCTCCCGCTGAGCCATCTCTGGGGTGCACCACCCCCCCCAGTTCTTCTTGCTTTCATGCAATGCCCCACCCACCCCTGGCTAGCCATCTCAACACCTATTACCTGATAGAATCAAGACTCTTAATGCTTAATTAGCCAATCAGATTTATATATCAATCATAACATAATTTACAAGATGCCAATGCAATAATTTCATAGCCAAATGATAAAGCTTTAACCCAATTATTCTAACCTTTTGATAACACCACAGCAGCCTCCATTCTGGTTCCTGTTCGTTCTCTCTCTCTCTCTCTCTCTCTCTCCCCCTCCCCCCCCTCACTCCACCTCCTTTCTGCTGTCCAATCACAATCCTCCTACTGCCCTAATGTGATTGGACAGGGAAAACCCTGCAACATTGGCTGGTCTTGAACTCACATAGATCTGCCTGTCTCCCCAAGTGCTGGGTTAAAGGCATACCACCACCATGCCCAGGCTGTAGGTGGTTTTTTGGTTTTTTTTGTTTTTTTTAGGAAAAAACATTGCCACAGAATCTTGAGTCAGTGAAATGAAAATTTCAAAGTTAAGAGTGAAAGTCTGTGTCTGGCAAGCCTCTTGAACAGGCTGTTAGAATAGTTGTTGAAGACACCAGTAATATAATCAGGATTTTGACCTGAAAGGAAAACTAAGCTGAGCTACTTGACAGTCTTTAGTGGCTATAAGGGAGACTGTCAGAAATGACACTGACCACAAGATGTTGGTAAATAGTGTGGAAGTCTATGGAGACAGATGAGAATTGACCATTACAGGTAGAGTGTTGGGAGTGTGAGTTGTGGCCACTACAGTGATGATTATAGTTAATATATATTGGGAGCTTTCAGCATACCACAGGCACTGCTCCTGTTAGAAGCCTTTGCTATAACCTGAATGATAGGTCTTAGGAACCTTAAAGAAAAGAAACAGACAGGAAGAGGAAGAGAGAAGAGGAGATCGAGAGGGAGACACAGAGAGACAGTAGCTTTCCCCAAATAGCAAAGTTTGTACATGTGAGGGATCAATGATAAAAACCCAGGCCAACTCACATGTGTTGTCCTAGGGCAGTCTGCTAATATGTTTGACTAGTACATGCACACTTGGTCTGCTGAATAAATCATTTGGTTTTCCTTAGGGGAAAACTGTTCAGTAGGACTTTGATGCTCTGTAATTTGGTGATGACTCTGTTGTATATTTTGTGTGTTAACCTAGAGCAGTAGGTAAATGTGTGGTTTCATAATTAATAATATCAGTATTTTTACTTGAGATGGTTTTTATTTTGTTTCTAAATTTTTTTATTTTTAAATTTCATAAACTTAATGATTAAAAAAAGACAAAAAAACATGTGTCCTTATTACCAGTAGGGGTATTGCAGGATCTTCCGGTAGTACTATGTCCAATTTTCTGAGGAACCGCCAGACTGATTTCCAGAGTGGTTGAACAAGCTTGCAGTCCCACCAACAATGGAGGAGTGTTCCCCTTTCTCCACATCCACGCCAGCATCTGTTGTCACCTGAATTTTTGATCTTAGCCATTCTTACTGGTGTGAGGTGGAATCTCAGGGTTGTTTTGATTTGCATTTCCCTAATGATTAAGGATGTTGAACATTTTTTCATGTGCTTCTCAGCCATTCGGTATTCCTCAGTTGAGAATTCTTTGTTTAACACATGTTGTACTATGTTCATAGCAGCCTTATTCATAATAGCCAGAAGCTGGAAAGAACCAGATGTCCCTCAACAGAGGAATGGATACAAAAAATTTGGTACATTTACACAATGGAGTACTACTTAGCTATTAAAAACAATGAATATATGAAATTCCTAGGCAAATGGATGGATCTGGAGGGCATCATCCTGAGTGAGGTAACCCAATCACAAAAGAACTAACATAACATGTACTCACTGATATGTGGATATTAGCCCAGAAACCTAGACTACCTAAGATACAACTTAATAAACACATGAAACTCAAGAAGAAGGAAGATCAAAATGTGGACACGTTGCCCCTTCCTAGAATTAAGAACAAAGCACACATTGAAGGAGTTACAGAGATCATGTGTGAAGCTGAATCCAAAGGATGGACCAACCAGTGACTGTGGCTACCAGGGATCCATCCCATTATCAGACACCAAACATAGACACTATTGCATATGCCAGGAAGATAGTGCTGAAAGGGCCCTGATATAGCTGTCTCGTGGGAGACTATACCAGTGCCTGACAAACACGGAAGTGGATGCTCACAGTCAGCTATTAGATGGAACACAGTGTTCCCAAGGAAGGAGCTAGAGAAAGTACCCAAGGAGCTGAAGGGGTCTTCAACCCTATAGGTGGAAGAATAACCATGAACTAACTAGTACCCCCTGAGCTCATGTCTCTAGCTGCATATGTAGCAGAAGATGGCCTAGTTGGCCATCATTGGGAAGATAGGCCCCTTGGTCATGCAGACTTTATATGCCCCAGTACAGGGGAATGCCAGGGCCAAGATGTGGGAGTGGGTGGGTAGGGGAGCAGGGCAGGGATGGGGGAGGGTATAGGGAACTTTCTGGATAACACTTGAAATGTAAATGAAGAAAATATCTAATAAAATTGGGAAAAAAAGACTTTAAAACTGGAAAAACAAAACAAAACAAGAAAACAACCTTTCAAATAAAGTTTTAATACTGCCCCAGACTTGGTGCTTGGGAAACACTCTGGAGTGGAGCCAGTAGTCTGTTTTAATAAACCACAGGATTCTGGAATAGGCCAAAGTTTGAGAATTACTAACTCAAACCAATTGTAGCATGGGAAGATGATACTGGAGAAGTGTTAATACATATTATTGGTGGGGTTTTGCTATTCATTTATTTAGGACTACACACTGAATTGAATTAAATGGTTATCTCTTACTATTTGTATTTTGTTGGCTGTCGCTTGTTGGCGTTACATCAGTGCATCACAATTCTTTCTGCATTTATTTTGGGAACCTTTGGGTACTGGGTGTTGAGTGAACCCAGGGCAATAGCTAACTGCTGTCTCTGCTGCTGAGCTTTTGTAATCCAGCCCCGAGCACGGTGTTTTAACACGCGATGCGATGCGTGCGATGCGTTGCGTGCGATGCGATCCGTACGATGCGTGCAATGCGATGCGTGCGGTGCGATGCGATGCGTGCGATGCGATGCGTGCGATGCGATGCGTGCGATGCGATGCGTGCGATGCGATGCATGGTGGTGTATTAGTAGTGCTGTTTTCCCTTTAAACATTTAAAAGCCATGTGATATTTCATACTCAAAAATAGCATTGACAATAATACTTGAAGCAATAATAAAACGGATTTCTATGAATCCAATGCCTAATTTCAGAGCTAGGACCAGTAAACTGAAAGCTAGCTATATTTTCCTTTCTGGCCCTATAGCTTCCCTCCCAGAAATAAATACCCATCACAAATTTGTTTAAGCCATTACTTTTCTTTTTTAGATTTATCATACATGCCCATATATAGAAATTGTATATAGTAGTGACTAATTTTGCTTTTCACAAAACTAATGTGGAAAAGGCTTTATTAATTTTCAGTGTTGAAAAATAATTGTGTTACAGTTCCTTAAACTTTTTTTTATGTTTGATATTACATACCAGGGATGCCCTCAGACTATGTTTGTCTTGTGACACATACATGCAAGAATTTGAGTGGAGTTGAATGTCTTTTAGGATGATTTTTAATGTCACCAAATTTTGCCAGATTGTTTCTGGTAAGTGGTTGCACTGACATTCATCAGTTGCTCCCGACTTCCTGGACACTTGGGTATGTAATGCTTGTTGAGCTAGAAGTCACGCTGTATTTGTTTTTGGAGCTTTAATGCACATACCATTCAGTTCACTCACTGTGTGCTACTCAGCAGCTTTTGATATATTTGAAGAGTTGTGGAACTGTCAAAACCAAGGTTAAAATGTTTTTCATCATCACAGAAGACATCTTAACATCCTGTAGCCTCACCTGCAGTTTCCTGCCCCTCTTCTTCACATCGCCCACTCCCCTGTACCTAAGAAATAGCAATCTTCCTGCCTGTAGATTGCCAATTCTGGGTATTTATAGATATGGGATTATATATATGTGGCTTAAAGTTCTTGGGTGTTGCTTATAAGCATTTTATACCTTTTCGTTGCTACACAGTTAATAATTATTATATATAATAAGAACATTGTTTTTATTGATCAGTTTCTCCAAGATCTTCTAACACATAGCTGCCCTTTTTCTAATACCATCTGCTTTTGCATGTGCTTTCCCACTGAGCTGCAGCACTAGAACTTTTCAAAAATTAGCCATCCTGTGGGCTGCATCTCAGGTGAATGTGCGTTTCTTTGCTAAGTATGCTGGTCATTGTCTGCCTTCTTTGGAGCAATGGCTGTTTAGCATATCTGCCATGCTTCAATGCTGTGGCTTGCCTTTTTATTACTAAAGTGCTAACTGTGAAGATCTACTGTCTTTTCTAGTTACAAGTCCCTTGTTAGGTTTATATGATATGCAAACCTCCCAACATAGGGGTGTGGGATGTAATTCTTTTATGAGGTTTATGATTTGTGATGTTAGAAATCAGTGATAATCATTGTCTGAATCCTTCAGTTTACTTACTTGTGATGATAGTGGAATTCTGTCATTCCTTCTTTGATACAATTCTGAGTTTGAAGATAAAATGTTCTTTTAGGAGGTTGATGTCTCATTGCCCTATGTATGGCTTTCATCACTCTTCAGAAGTGGCTTTGTAATGAATACCATGAAACATGAACACTTGTTTGGTGTAGGTCCTTAAAGGGCACCAGCACAAAATTACACCATGCAGTTAATTCCTACCTATGGCTACTGAAGAGGGCAGGTTTGTGTCCTTATACAGTCCACAAAGCCAAATTGAATTTGGAAATTCTTTTGCCTTTCACCTCCCTTTCCTCAAGTAAGATTTAAACACTTGAGTTATAATGCTTGGGAAACAGTTGATAGATCAAGGAACAAGTATAATGTGACTGTTTATGTTGTTTATTGAGGTACAGTTTTTATCCATACTCTAGGATTGTAGTATTAGTTTGGCTTTTAGTTAGCTTACAGGTATGTGATTTGTGTGTGGTCTAGTACTTTTCTGAAGTGGTGGGTTTATTTTCAGTGTAGATTCTTAGACTGTGTTCATCAGAGGCTTCTGATGCCCAGAACCACCCGAGAGTTTATGCTAACACTATGTTTTCAACATTTTCTCTCTCCTTTTTTTTTTTTCCCTCACCAGTTTTTGTTAAGGGCCAATGGTTTTTAAAAGGTAAAATTGTTAATAAACAAAACCAATAAATATATAATAAAATTTATAAAGCCCACCTACAGGCAAAACACACACACACACACACACACACACACACACACACCCCACAAAAAGCCAAAACAAGACAGCTTTTGGATATAGTTTGTTTCACTCCGACTCCTTTTAGGGTCCTCTCCCTGGTGCACTGTATCCTGATGTGTGCTCACTCCGACTCCTTTTAGGGTCCTCTCCCTGGTGCACTGTATCCTGATGTGTGCTCACTCCGACTCCTTTTAGGGTCCTCTCCCTGGTGTACTGTATCCTGATGTGTGCTCACTCCGACTCCTTTTAGGGTCCTCTCCCTGGTGCACTGTATCCTGATGTGTGCTTGTTTTTGACTTTACACTTGGGGTTTGTTGGCATCTTTCCTCTCACTCTTTTTTTTTTTTTTTTTTTTTTTTTTTTGGTTTTTTGAGACAGGGTTTCTCTGTATAGCCCTGGCTGTCCTGGAACTCACTTTGTAGACCAGGCTGGCCTCGAACTCAGAAATCCGCCTGTCTCTGCCTCCCGAGTGCTGGGATTAAAGGCGTGCGCCACCACGCCCGGCCTTCCTCTCACTCTTTTTTACATTGCTGTTTTTTGTTTGTTTTTGTTTGGTACAGGGTTTCTCTATGCATAGCCTTGGCTGTCCTGGAATTCCCTCTGTAGACTAGGCTGGACTCCTGCCTCTGCCTCCTGAGCGCTGGGTTTAAAGGTGGGTCACATCATCACACCTGGCTCTTCATTGACTTCATAAATGTGGCTTTCTCTTTTTCTTTCAGCAGTTGTAGATAATTCTTAGCTGTTGTCTCTTTAAATACTGCTTCTGTTCATTGCCTTTATCTCTTTGGATCTGGAATAAACAGGATATTAAATAATTTATTGAACCTGCTGGGTTGTTGTTTTGTTTTGCTTTTTTCCTTTTTTCCCCCTTTATTTTTATGTCTTGTATTTACTGGTCTTTGCTCCTTTCTTTTCCCTCTTCTTTGTGTTTATTCTTTCTCGTTTCCCTTCTCTTCCCCCTCCTCTCCCTTCTTTCTTCCTTCTTCCCTCCTCCCTTTCCACAGAATCTCAGTATAAAGCACATATTACACATGAAATTAGGATCCTCCTAATGCAGCCACCAGAATGCCCAAATCACAGGCATGTATCACTACACTGAACTCCTAATTGGTAAATTCCTTCTAACTTATTTAACTTTTTATCTGTTTGTGTGTGTGTTTATGTATCAGAGGACAACTTGTGAGAGTTGGTTCTGTGCTACAGTGTGGGTCTGTGGGAGGAGTCTTTGCAAACACCACAGCCAGGAAGAAGGAAGTCTGGTTCAGTGTGACTCGGTAGCTCTTGTTGTTTCAAACTTCTAGAATCTGCCGTTAGGCAGTTTATTTTAGGCATATTTAAGTACAACTCAATTTGGAAAAAAGTTTCTTGGTGTAACATAATCTGTGTGCAGTTAAAGCTTAAGCATTAGTTACGTTGGAACTCTTTCAAATTCATGTCACCTTTTCCATAAAAACAGACTGTATAGATAGATTACATGTGCCATCTTCAGGGCCCTGAGGTGAGGGGAGGACCTGGTGTAGCCTCATTCATACAGATAGTGCAGGGTTCACCAGGCTCTTAACCACATCCATTCCCAGCCTTCTGGGTGGAAAACAATTTATGCATTTCTTCCTTTGAAGAGGCAGCCTTGTGCTTAACATCCCTGGTTTCCCTAGTGCTCCTCTGTGAACACAAGGACCTTGTGCCCTCTGCAGGTTCTAGGGATTGAACTTGGCGGGCAAATTGCTTTTACCTGCCAAGCCATCTCATGCCCCTCCTCTGATTTATTTTAAACTTAACAAAATCTGTATTGAACCACAACAAAACTACTATAAAGTTAACTATTAGTTAAGTTAGTATTTTTACATTTTATAACTTAGATCCAAAAAGAAAGGATGAGGATTGTTCTCTTTTGTTCTTGCCATTTGTTCTGATTTTTTTTCCCCCAGACAGGGTTTCTCTGTGTAGCCCTGGCTGTCCTGAAACTCACTCTGTAGACCAGGCTGGCCTTGAACTCAGAAATCCACCTGCCTCCACCTCCCAAGTGCTGGGATTAAAGGTGTGCGCCAGCACTGCCTGGCCTGATCGTTTATTATGATTCTGTTTATTGTGGTTTGTTTCCTAGCACATAGGGACATGAATGATTATGAATTATTATGATTCTGTTTATTGTGGTTTATTTCCGAGCACATAGGGACATGAATGATTACTCTTCAGAGGCTGCTTTCCTTTAGTAGACGTGCAATCTGCCTGTATCAGAAGCAGTCTGTTGAGACCATTTTGAAGTTCTAAGTAAGTCTTAGTGTTTGGCTCTGCAGCTTTGGTCTGGGGTAGGACTTTTGTTCCCAACATGCAGTGGATAGTATCATCATAGCTTCCTCCTCACATGCTCTTACAACTTTTCCTCAGGCTTAACCTGATACTGCTGCTGTTCAGGAGTTTAGCAGTGTATTACAGCTTTGTTTGTTTTAAACAAAATGTAGTTAAGGAAAAGCAGCTCTCTCAGAGCTTATTCCAGAAGTTACTGTTTTGTATTATTAAGAAGATGGTTTTACTTGAGAAGTTTTTTTTAAAACTCTGCAGTAGCGTTGTCACACTTTTGTTCTTCATAATCCAAACTTCAAGCCTACATTTTTAAGTTTGGAGAGTTTCCAAGTAAGGATTATTGTAGTGGTTTCCAGAGAGGCAGCATTGATCGGAGATAAGGTAAGTAGATGGTAGAGGAGATGTGCTAGGGTCAGTGGCTTCATTTTGGAAGCTAAGAAGTTCCACAATGCCCGCTTGCTGAGTAGAGTACCAAGAAAGCCAGCAGTGTGCCTCAGACTGAGGCTGTAGGCTCAGGAGGGGAGGCAAGGCAGGCAAGGATGGGCAGACTGCTGTGAGTCCAGAGGATAGGAAGTGTGCTCACAGGCAGAGAAGGAAGATGTCCCAGACCTAGGCTAAAATCTACCCATCCTTTGCCTTTCTGTTCTACGCCCACCTGTGATAGTTTTCACTCAGCTTACCAACAGATGCTACTGTCCATTGAAACACCCTTACAGACATACCCTAGACCAGTTGATAAAAAGTGAAGCTACCTGGAGAAGAATGAATGCAAGGCCTACTGTAGCACTGAGAGCAATTAGTACTTTACCAGCTATGTGCTCATACCTTAATTTAATCAATTGACAACCAGTTTTAAAATCACAAGAGTCATGCATGATGTTAATTGGAAAGTATTTGAATCTGTTTTTAAATTCTTAATCAGTTATCATGACAAAGTACCCCAGATAATGAATTTCCAGGAGGAGAAGGTTGTGTTTACTTATTTTGCCTTTAGTACCAAGAACTCCTGGGATTATAATGCTGAGTAATAACTGTGAGTGGAATCTTCATCTTGTTCTTAGTCTTAGGAGAAAATATTCAGACTTGTGCTCTCAAGTATGTTAATAATAGTTTCTTTCCCCTTTGATTTGATTTGAAGTTGTTCTTTTGCAATTTTTTTGGAAAGATTTTATTATGAATGGGTTTAGTGTTTTGTTTTTAAGGCAATATTTTGCTATGTAGCCCTGGCTGGCCTGGAACCGCACTGCAGGGAGCGGCCTGCCTCTGACTCCACTGAGTGGGGGGTGAAGGTGTGGGCCACCATGCTCAGCTGGGTATAGATTGTTTTCAAATACCTTTATCTTTTTTGTTTGTTAATATGTTTCACAGTGATTAGTTTTCAGATACAGAACCAGTCTTGGATTCTGGAATAAAGTCCATTTGCTAATGATGTATATTTTTTTTTGTATATTATGTCCTTCTGTACCTGCCATGATTATGTGCTACTGCCTTTACTGATGCCTGAACCATGGGTAGGATTATACCTTGTATATAACTTACTTTCCTCCTATATAGACATCCTGATGATTTGAGTTTAATTTAACAATATAGGAACAGTAAGAGATTACCAATAGTTAAAAACAGTTATAACAATATATTGTAATAACTTTTATGTGACTTATATATCTCCTAACATACCTTATCATATTGTACTTCTGTGATGATTTGAGGTGCCTACATGATATTAGATGAAATGAGGTGAGGCTATAAAGGCCATTGTGGGTTTTTACAGCATTGGAATACCACATAAGGCTTACCTGAACACAGAGCAGTGCCTCAGTAGTTGATGTGATAGCTAACATGGTGTTAAGTAACAGCCAGGCAGATAGTACAAAGGGATGAATTGTGTGATGGTCAAGGAGTAGGGTTTTATCGTGCTGCTCAGAATGGTACAGACTAGCTTACTTTTGTGGTTTTGTGTATTATATGCATTTGTGTAAACATGTATGTGCTTACTGGCATATGAGTAGGGACCAGAGGAGGACTTTGATGTTCTGCTCTATCCCTGTCTGCTTTATTCCCTTGAAGCAGAGTCTCTTATTGAACCCGAAACTTGTCGTTTTAGCTAGGCTGGTTATTGAGCTGCTGGGCCAGCTTGTCTCTACCTCCTCCTAATGCTGGGTCTTCAGGCATGTGTGGCCATACTAAGGGTGTGTGTGTGTGTGTGTGTGTGTGTGTGTGTGTGTGTAGTAAGATCTAGGGTTTTAATTTCAGGTCCTCATACTTATTGCAACCAACACTCTCACCTACTGACCCATCACGCCAGCACCCATTTAATATTTTTAAACTGCAATTGACAGTGGGTAACTAAAGACTTAGAAAGTAAAACTCCTGGTATGGAAGAGCTATTATATATTAAATATTATTTGGTAATTTTTTTGTTAAGAGTTTTCATATCTATATTGACTTGCAATACTCTTGTCTTATTTTTTAGAAAGATGTGGTGTCTTAGGGTTTCTATTCCTGCACAAACATCATGACCAAGAAAGCAAGTTAGGGAGGAAAGGGTTTATTCAGCTTACACTCATGTTGCTGTTCATTACCAAAGGAAGTCAGGACTGGAACTCAAGCAAATCAGGAAGCAGGAGCTGATGGCAGGGGCTATGAAGGGATGATACTTACTGGTTTGCTTCCCCTGGCTTGCTCAGCTTGCTCTCTTATAGAACCCAAGACTACCAGCCCAGAGATGGTCCCACCCACAAGGGGCCCTCCCCCCCTTGATCACTAATTGAGAAAATGCTCCACAGCTGGATCTCATGGAGGCAGTTCCCCAACTGAAGCTCCTTACTCGGTGATAACTCCAGCCGTGTCAAGTTGACATACAAACCAGGCAGTACAGTGATAACTGATGCTATGGTTCTACCCCCACCCCCTGCCCCCAACCTCAGAAAACTTCTCCATGTAAATCCTCTGAGCTTTGACAGGAAACAAATTTAAATTGCAGTTTTAGTTATAATATTGTTAGCTTACTTTCTCTGTTAGGTAAGACATAGTTTGTTTTTCAGAAGTTCTCCCAGTTTGTCTAAATTAACAAATATATGTGTGTTTCCAGTTACTCCTTATTCTTGTGATGTTATAGAGTGTAGTTCTCTGTCTTGATTTGCAGTATAAGTAGTTTGTGTCCTCCTTTGCCTGTACTTTTGGTGTTTGTTTGTTTGTTTGTTTTCAGTATTTTGTCAGTTATGCTGATTTTACTTTCAGAGAGAGAACTTTGTTTCATTGTTCTGCTGTTTTCTTTTTCAGTTTTATCAATTTGTATTTTTTTCCCCTGAAATTGGTTTTTATTTTATGTATGTTTTGTCTGTGTATCTGTCTGTGGCATACAGCACCAACAGATGCCAGAAGAGGGCATTGGATCCCCTGGAACTGGAGTTATAGACAGTTGTGATCCCCAATATAGATGCTGGGAATCACATCTGGGTCTTTTGTACGAGCAACAAGTGCTTTTAACCACTGGGCCATTTTTCCTGCCCCTAATAGTTTCTCTTCTCTGTTACTTCCTTCTTGTTTTACTTCCCCCTTCCCTGACAGAGTCCTGCACCTCTAGTTTAAAAAAAAAAAAAAATCAAGTATTTTAGCACTCACCTTTGTCTTTAAATATGAAGGGGTACTTAATAGTATATAACTGAATCGTTTTTAAAGTTCATTCTTCCAATTTCTGACTTGTTTGGAAAGTAAAGAGTGGCAAACTGAATTTAGTAGTTATATGAGATTGTAGGGGACATTTCATACTCAAATTATAACATCCTGCTACTTGGCTCCTCATAGATGTTCAAATGCATTTAGCCCATTTTGGAAAGATCCATCCATAGTCTTAGAGTTCCTGCTTTGTTCAAAAGTCCTGTTGAATTTTCTGAGACTCGAGGTAGTCTCTTTGTTTTGTTTTGTTTTGTTTTGTTTTTCGAGACAGGGTTTCTCTGCTTAGCCCTGGCTGTCCTGGAACTCACTTTGTAGACCAGGCTGGCCTCGAACTCAGAAATCCACCTGCCTCTGCCTCCTGAGTGCTGGGATTAAAGGCATGCGCCACCACGCCCGGCTTCGAGGTAGTCTCTTAACTGTGCGTACCTGTAAAATTAAAAAGAAATTAACTTTCAATCTACAGTGACACAGAATAAATATTCTTATTTAAAAAGGGAAGAATGGAGACAGCATGGAAAGAACAAAAGACTGAATCCCAAGGGCAGTACCACTCTCAGCAGCTCCATGTCTGGCATCTGAGATGTGTGGGCCTCCCTGGACTTTGGGTGGCCCCACTCTACAGCTTTGCTTCCTGCAGCACACATGACCTTATAGCTTCCTTTTATAGACGTCCTGTATCCCTGACATTTCCAGCATGCTGGAGTCCTCATTGCAATGTAGGATTTACTTTAGCTTAATATAGTGGCCTCACAGATTCTTCTTGCAGTGAATCTGACTCTGCCACATGTTACCTGGCCTCTTCTGAAACGCTGCTGTAAGTCTGCATGACCTTGTATTTTACATGCGTGCAAAATTGGAACCATGTGGATTTTGCCACCAAGTACTGCTTGTCTGAGGAATAGCCAAAGACCCCTTAGACCAACACTGTAGTGGACACATGTCTTCATGGCTTAGCTCAGGCAGTATGTTTCTTTAGGCAGCCAGTTTCAAGCAGAGAACTCTTAACAGAGGCATTCTTGTTTCGGCACTCTGCTTTCAAATGAAAGGTTTTCAAACAGATTTTCAGTTTTACATCGTGGAGCCTTTGATGGATGGGATCTTGTCATTAAGGCACCATGGGTGTGAAGGTGTCTTCAGAAACCAGAAGAGAATGATGTATTTCTTGGTGCTAGAGTTACAGGTGGTTGTGAGCTGTCCAATATGTGTGCTAGGAACCAAACTCTTATCCTCTTGAAGATTAGTAAACACTCTTGAACCATGAGCCAACTCTTAAGGACAAAAAACCATTTTTACAGTTTCAGTTCAATATGCAATTTCTTCTTTATTGCCCTAATCTCCTTAACATTTATAGCATCTTTGTCATATCTGTCACTTTTAAGGTTAACATTGCTTTCTTCACCAAATAACACTTCCTTACATTATTTCTGTTCAGAATTCTTGCTGTTAAAGGCAGTAAGCACCATTCATGCAATAGTCTGGAAGTTAGGGCGTCTTAAATTTCCTTCTCCAAAAAAATTAGTTCTTTACTTTTTAATTCAATTCAGCATCTCAAAAGTTCAGAACATAGGCAGAATGTAGTCTTTTTTTTTTTTCTTGTGCCAGAATGTAACATGAATAGACATTTGGCCTAGGTCTTATAGAATCTTTGTTCCCCTAAGGAACTTTATGAGCACAGTGTTTATTGTTGATATTTCTGCTGGCATTCTAATTTCTAATTTCCTAGGCCCCTAACAGTATAGCTGATTCCTCTGTAGCACCTATTTCTAAATTCTGTTAAATTCCTCCTACAGGACCAGTTCCAGCAGTCTGTCTATATCACATGGGTTGTTAGAGTAACTGTGATCAAGTACCTCAAAGAAGTAGCTTAAGAAGGCAGAATTTATTTTGATTCATGGATTGAGGGAATAGAATCCGTCATGGTAGGGAAGGCGTGATAGCAGAAACACGAGGCAGCTGCTCATGCATGACAGGTTGTAATCAGAAAGCAAATTGCATGTTACTTTAAAATATGAGTAAGAGATAGAATTATTGGTTATAAGCCTCATTTGGCTGACTTCAGCAAAACTATAATTTACTGGAAGAATGAGGTAGCTTATGGGTGAGGATATGGACATTGTTGATTCTGTGTCCAAATTCTTTGAGAATTTAACGGCACCTTGTTGCTTAGGTCTTGAGGTGATTACAGGTGATTGTTCTGCTCTGTATGATATTTGCCAGGAGACAAGATAGGAGAGAGTAAGGCTATTCAGATTTCCTACATTTAGTACACTAAAGAGAGGATATAACTGTACACTGATACATACCCACTACCACCAAAACAAAAACCAAAACCTGGGTGCAAGTTGGATAGAAAAATGGATTACTAGTAGCCAGGCTACATCACAATTTACATGAATCAACCAATAGACATTTGATACAACACTGTGTCAGCTTTCTAGATAATCACTGTTTATTGTTTAAAAAGAATTAGGTAGATGCAGTGGCGTGTGCCTGCCATCTTAGCACTTGGGAGGAAGCTGACGTAGGAAGAGTTTGATTCAAGACCAGCCTGAACTATGTAGTAAGAGCTTGTCTCATAAACAGATTAAGTAAATGAATCAAATTTTTTTGGGGGGGGGTTTGGTTTTTCGAGACAGGGTTTCTCTGTATAGCCCTGGCTGTCCTGGAACTCACTCTGTAGACCAGGCTGGCCTTGAACTCAGAAATCCGCCTGCCTCTGCCTCCCGAGTGCTGATGAATCAAATTTTTATTTTAAGATTAAGTTGGGGGCTGGAGAGATGGCTCGGGAGTAAGATCACTAGCTGCTCTTCCCAAGGATCGAGTCAGTTCCTAGCATGCACATGGTGGCTCAGAGTCAGCACCCACGTGGTGGCTCCTTCTCTTTTGTAACTAGCTCTAGGCGATCCAGTTTCCAATGCTGACCCCCACGGGCACTGTCCGCAGTTGTGCACGGTCATATATTCAGGCAAACATAACATATAAAATAAAAAAATAAGACCTCAAACACTGTTCAATAAAGATTATTTTGGTTCTAAAAAGAAGACACCAATTTACATATTAGCAGTATTAAATTTTTGGTACTAAAGTAATCTTATTTTCTTTTGTAGACGATGCGAAGACACAGAAATGAAGTGACAGTTGAACTCCGGAAGGTAAGGGGACTATGTATTTTTAAAAAAATAAAAAACAAGTAAGACTGGCTGGGGATATAGCACCTAACTCCTGTAATCTCAGCTTTTGGGAGGTAGAGGCAGGAAGATTGAGATCAGGGCCATCTAAAGTTACTAGCTGAAAAATGACAAAGCTATTATGTCTGAATGTAAGTGTTCAGTGAATAATAGTTTATGAGAATCAGATTAAAACTTTTATTACTGGTAATAGTAATTTTCTCCACTTTTACACATTATATTAAACTTAAAATCTGTTGGTAGTGGTTGATTGGTCAAGTAAGCTAAAAGTGAGGAAAAGTTAAAAGTCTTACTTTTAGTAACGTGCCTCATTTGTCTGATCAGATTCAGTATTTCAAGTAGTTGTTTGACTTCTTAAAGTAATTTTAAAAAATATTCCATGTTTTGGGGCACATAAGTAAGGGCACGTTCCACAAAGTTTGACAACTTGATTTTTATCCGTATGTTTATAAGGAGAAAACTAACTCCCTCAGCTTGACCTTTGACTTCTACCTACGCACTACCACATGCACACACACACCCTCTATACAAAATATTACAGGTTGAACTGGGTATGATAGCTCAAACCTGTGATCCCAATACTTGGAAGGTTGAGACAGAATTGCCATAAGTTTATGGCTAGCCTGAGTTTGTGGGCTGCCTCAAAAAACCCTCCAAACAGAATAAAACAAGTGTTTTAGTCAGTGTTCTATTTCCGTGAAGAGACATCATGGCCATGGCAACTTTTATAAAGGAAAGCATTTAATTGGGGCTGGCTTACAGTTCAGAGGTTCAGTCCATTATCATCACGGTGGGAGGCATGGTTCTCTGGAAGCATACACAGGCAGACATGGTGCTGGAGAAGGGAAGAGTTCTACATCCAGATCTGGAGACAGCAGAAAGAGGAGAGAACCAGTGGGCCTGGCTTGGGTATTTGAAACCTCAAAGCCCCCACAGCGATACCATTCCTCCACCAAGGCCATACCTCCTAATCCTTTCAAACAGTTGCCACTCCCTAAGTGTTCAAATATATGAGCCTGTGGAGGACATTCTTATTCAAACCACCAAAAAACCTTTCCCTGAACTTTCTTCTTGTTATGTATGTAAGAAAAATCATAAGATTATATCAGTTAGTTTGGGCAAAGCATTTTACAAAAGTCTAATGCTCATTCCTGATTAAATACTGAACACATTAGGAATGAGAGGCATTACCACATTTTGATGAAGAACAACCACATACTTTGTATTTAGTGATGAAAGACTGAAAGCTTTCCCTAAGATTTGGCAGCAGGTCAGTAGGATTCATTCTTGCTGTTGTTAATTATATTGTTGGAAGTTATAGTCAGTGCCAGAAGAATAGGAAGGAAAAGATAACTTTGTTTATGACAAAATTGTCTATGGAAAAATCCTAAAGTATTCAGCTAAGGATTGAGAATGTAGATCAGTTGGTAGGTGGAATGCTTACTAACATATAAGAAGAAGCTCTTACTCTATCCCAGCACCACATAAACCAGTCATGATGCTGCATACCAGTAACCCTAGCACTTGTAGACAGAAGGGTCAGGGATTCAAAGCCATCCTTAGTTATAGAGTGTGTTTAAGGGCCAACCTCAGGAATATACGAGACCCTATTTTTCCAAAGAAAAGTTAGAAGATCTAGACATATAGTCTATAAATGAATTTTATAATCATAAAGTTGGGTTCATAAAAATAAAAATCATAGTATACTAATAATATGCAGAAGCACAGTTAAAAACAATACTATTTATAGTTGCTCTGAAGAAAAGAAGATATTTAAAATTTGGGAGATGGCAAGATGGCTTAGTGGTAAAGGCTTTCTTTCATTGGCAAGCCTGATGACCCAAGTTTATTTTTCAGAATGTACAAAGTGGAAAGAATCAACTCCTGTGAATTTTCCTCTGACCTCCACACATGTATTGGGACACATACAAATAAATACATAATAACATGTATAAGATCTGTATACTGTAAGCTATGAAATGCTAAATAGAAGGAAGATTTATATAAACAGTTAAATATACTGTATTCATAAATGGGTAACCCCAATATAGTAAAGGTGCTAGCCCATATCAATCTGTGGTTTAATAATATGTTATCTATTAAACCTTGAGCAAGAATTTTTGTAGACATAGAAAAGCTTATTATAAAATGTACTCTAGGATAGCTAACATAATCTTGGCAAAAAAACAAAACAACAACAACAAAAAACAACCAAAAAAAAATAATCCAAGAAATTGCTTTTGAGTACATAGTAAATAGTATCCAATACTTCACTGTTATCAGACAGGTACACGGATCCGTGGAACAGATACAACCTCAGAAGTAGACCCCAATCCAGAAGCAGATCCCCAACAGATTGCTTGCTTGCTTATCTATGTATTTAATGGTTCTGTGAATTGAACCTATATAACACATATTAGGCCTCTACCTCCAAGCTGTAGCTTTAGCCCCCAGCTGATTTTTGGTAACAGTACAATTTGACTTCATTGGAAGAAGCATACCCTTTTATCAAGAGGCATCAAACAATTGAACATCCATACATGCATATCTAAGAAGATGGAGAGATGGCTCAGTGGTTTAGAGCACTGGCTGCTCTTCTAGAGAATCTCGAGTTCCAGCCCCCACATAATGGATCACAAACCCAGTCCTTGGGTATCTGGTGCCGCCTTCTGGCCTCTGTGGGAACCAGGCACATGCAGCGTATGCAGACATGTAGGTAATGTAGATAAGCAAAGCATCTGTACACATAATAATAAAGTTTTAAAAACAACAAAAAGTGTACCTGAGCCCAAACCGCACGATGTGCAAAAATAAAGACTCAGGTGATAGGTTTAAACATGAAACACAAAAGTATAGAAGTTGTAGAAAAAAAATCATGGAGAAAATGTTCAGAGAATAGGGTAAGACATAGACTTAAGAGTAAGCCACAGAAACATAATCTATAATAAGACAAGCTGTGGGTGAGTCTCTCTGGCTTTCCCATCTACACCTTCTCCTCAGTCCAACATAGTAGCTCATTTCCCCCATCTAGTACCAGTCAGCCAGTATCTTTTGATAGGAGAATTGAGGCCATTGATATGTAAAGTTATCATTGAAACATGTATGTTAAATATAGCCTACAAGCCAAACCCAAAGAAAACACAGGGAGAATGTTTAGGGCTGAAGAAAGGAGTGAACATAGCAGTCAGACTGGAAAGATACACAGAGTACTACTGAGAACAGAAACAACACCGAAAATCAACACCACAATGACAGGCTGGCCGAATGAATAAAGAAAAAAATTCCATCAGTATTTTATACATCTTAGCCTTAAAGATAGGCATTTCCTTAAATTAAAAGGCTAGACAAAAGTACCAGTTAGCAGACAGGTGTCTGTATCTTAATACCTGACAAAATAGATTACAAATTAAAACTAATTAGAAGAGATAGAGGATACTTCATTCTAATCAAATAGTTAACCAAGAAGACATTACTATCCTTACTGTATGTGTAATTTCATTAGAAAAAAAACAAAAAACAAACAAACAAACAAAAACCCCAAAACTACTACTGGATTTATAGGCACAGTTTCAGATCAGTTCATTAATGGATGATTTTAGTACCTCAGTTTTCTCCCCATAGACAGGTCAAATGGACAAAAACAAACAGAGAAACATTGTGGGCAGTGGTGGCGCACACCTTTAATCCCAGCATTTGGGAGGCAGGGGAGGCAGAGGCAGGCAGAGTTCAAGGCCAGCCTGGTCTACAGAGTGAGTTCCAGGACAGCCAGGTCCAGAAACCAAAAAAACAAAACAAACCCCCAAAAGATTGAAAAATGCTCCCTGCATTCTACCTTACCACAGTGTAATAAAAATTGAAATAAATACAGAGATTAAACAACTTATTATTGAATGATGAATGGGTCAAAGAAGAAATGAAGAAAGAAATAAGAGTCTTTTGGAACTAAATGAGAATATAAACACAACATGAAAAGTCTCAAACATTGAAAGCAGTTCTATAAAGACAAGAGCAAACCAAATCCAAACTATTCTAAAATTCAGAGCCAAAACTAATACATGTAATAGAAACAAAGAAAACAAAACAGTCGACAGATCTAAAGAGCTGATTCTTTGAAAAGATAACAAGAGTGACAGACCCATGTCTTAATTAACCAAAGGTAATAGAGGATTACATATTAACAGATGGGAACAAGGAAACAATACAACAGACACCAAAAGAATTCAGATATTATAGGGGAATTCCTCAAAAACCTACAACATTTCATTAAGCTGGAAAACCTAAAAGACATGATGAAATCTCTAGATTCAGCATCAAGAGTTAGTAACCTAAACTGATGCATATCTAATGAGATTGGAATAATAATAAAAGCCTTCCGGTTTAAAAAAAATAAAAGACAACAAAACCAAATAGTTTAGGACCAGATGGAGTCAAAGTAGAATTTTACCACACTTGGAAAAAGTCTCTCTAGCCAATCCGTAAACTATTCAAGAATAGAAACTATGATAGTTTGAATATGCTTGGCCCAGGGAGTGGCACTATTAGAAGGTGGGGCCTTGTTGGAGTAGGTGTGTCAATGTGCGTGTGGACTTTAAGACCCTCATCCTAGCTGTCTGGAAGCCAGTAGTTATCTCCTAGCAGCCTTCAGATGAAGATGTAGAACTCTCAGATCCTCCTGCACCATGGCTGCCTGGATGCCACCATGTTCCAGCCTTGATAATGGTCTGAACCTCTGAACCTGTAGGCCAGCCCCAATTAAATGTTGTCCTTGTAAGAGTTGCCTTGGTCACCGTGTCTATTCATAGCAGTAAAACTCTTAACTAAGACAGAAGCAGAAATAGAAACTCCCAAACTCCTTCTCACAAGCCAGCATCACTCTAATACCCAAACCAGGAATAACAAGGAAAGAAAACTCCAGGTCAATACTCCTGATCAACAAAGACTCAAAAATACTGAACTAAGCTTTCTGCTTCCATTCTCTGGGTACTCCCCATATATTCATATCCAGCCCTTCCTTACCCCATCCCTTGTGTCAACCCCCAATACCAGAGCCATTCTCTATCTGGGAATCAGCTGAACACACTGGCCTAGAATCAGGTAGGCAATCTTTATTCTCCCTCCTATCCTCCCTTTCCAACTCCTCAGTCTCATCCCCAGCCCTTTAGCGGACCACTTACAGAGTCCTGTACTTCCCCTCTGTCTGCCCCACCCATCCCCTGTGTTAGCCACCAAGATCTGAAGGCACTCTCTACTATGCTCATCTGAAGATCAGACAGGTGATTTTCATTCTCCTTCCTGTCCTTCATAGAAAACTTTTCAGTCTCATCCGCAGCCCAGTAGATGTCCTTCAAGGGCTAGTCATCTCTTTCTGACTCCACTCCTGGGGATCTTCACCAAACCTTGTTGCAGATCCAGCTTTCTTCCTCCCTGTAGACCCTTTAACCTCTCCTCTCCCTTCTGTCCCGTCTTCATTTCTTCAGTTCAACCCGATATCTAACAGCACATTCTACTCAGGATCCCTGAGTAGGGACTTCTCTGTTCTATGTTCCTTACCAGACAACCATAGCCACCACACGGTCCTGAGATCTAGAGAGAGAACTAGTAATGCTGCAGTACTCATCCAATAAAGACAAGACCAGATAAATACCTAGAACCACAAGCATCTAGAACTCTGATGCCTAGACACCAGTGCAGAAACTCAAACATTAATTAATAGTCAAGATAATATGCCTCCACCAGAACCCAGTAACCCTCTTATAGTAAGTGTAGGCCCTGAGAAATGCAGTCATAGCTGAAGCACAAAGCAAGAGCTTCAGAATAGCATTTACAGGCATGTTCAAGGACTTTAAAGGTGATAGTCCGAAAATACAAAAAGTGGAATAAATTAATGAAAATAATTGAAAACATGAAAGTAGAAATAGAAACAATAAAGAAAACCAAAACTGCAAATCAAAGTTTAGGAAATCAAACAAAAAACCCTCAGAGGTAAGTCCCACCAACAGAATATAAGAACTAGAAGAGTTGATCTCAAGCTTTGAAGATAGAAGAATTGGATAATTTAGTTGAAGAAAATGTTAAATCTAAAAACATCCAGAAAATCTGAGGCATTATAAATAGACTAAATCTACAAATGATAGGAAGAGAAGAAGAAGAAACAAACCTAGGTTAATAAAAGTAAAATATTTTCTTCTCTCTCTCTTTTTTTTTTTTTGGTTTTCTGATAGACAGGGTTTCTCTGTGTAGCCTTGGCTGTCCTGGAACTCACTTTGTAGACCAGGCTGGCCTCTAACTCAGAAATCCGCCTGCCTCTGCCTCCCGAGTGCTGGGATTAAAGGCGTGCACCACCATGCCCGGCTCTCAAAATCATGCAGAGAATTCCTAATACAAAAGAGGTCTCTTTTTCTGTGTTGTATTCTGATTTTTTAAATTTTAAATTATTATTATTAGATACCTATTTCCTTCCCTTTCCCCTCCCCTCCCCTCCCCTCCCCTCCCCTCCCCTCCTCTTCGACAGTCTTTGTATATCCCTGGGCATCCTAG
>LR749543.1:1535742-1549107 GCA_902729485.2 Mus minutoides
TTTTTTTTTTTTTTTAATTTTGCTGGAATTGACCCTGTGTCCCCAGTTCTACTCCTAGATGAAGTGGGAGAGAAAGTGTGTGTAAGATGTTCACAGAGCATCCAGTCATAGTTTCTCAGAAGTTCACTATTAATGGATCAATAAAATGTATGGAACTGAATTATTATTTAACAATCTAGAAGAATAAAGCAGTGATACCTGTGAAATAGGTGAACTTGAAAGTTATGAAAGTGAAGGAAGACAGATATTAAAAGAAAAAAGTCACATGCAGTGGGATTTCATTTCTCTGAAATGTCCAGACTAGACAAGACCATGCATAGAAAAGGCAAGCTTTTTAATGATAGCCTGGGTTTGGGGAACTGAATAACAGAAGAGTAAATGGATGTTTGATTGCTAGAGATAGGGGAGCTCTTTGCAGGGTGATGAACATGGAAAGCTGGATTGTAATAGTGACTGTCGTGACTTACAGTGATACATTCTGTTAAAGTATGAATTACTTGTATAAAAAGACGAAGTTAAGTAGTATACAGGTAAAGCTAGATAATCAAGAGCTAACACAGAGTGGAAGTTAAGAAAAAGTGATCGTGTGCTGAAGGTGGGTATAACAGAGTAACAAAGTTAGGAGCTATAGAGATGGCTCCACAGTTAAGAGTTTTGGCTGCTTTTCCAGGAGACACCATTCCATTTCCAGTATACACATGGTAGCTCACGGCCATCTCTAACTGTAGTTTTAGGAAACTAGACACCTTCTTCTGGCCTCCACAGGCACTTGTGGTGCACAGACATACACATGTAGGCAAAACACCCATACATATAAAAAAATAAAGATAGAATACTAAATACGATTGCTTTGAATTGTTTGGTAAATCTGATTTAATTGGTTCTGGTTAACTCTGTCTTAGGCATTGGAATTACATTGAAAGTATTATTCTTTAAGAATACATGTTTGGGATAGGAACTTTTAAAAAATCAATTACAGGGAAGATTTTATGCTCTTTTTTTTCTTATGTTAATGGCATAGTAGCATGCTTAAGTTCTGTTTGAGCTATAATGCTCAAGTATTACCAAGTTAAAAGTACTGATACTACTTTTTACATATCCATGCCAAATTTGTGCAGGGAACTGTAATTGGGCAATTGTACTGTGTATCTGACTCTTGATATTTCATTAGTTTACTTGGGTTGAAATTTGTAGATACAGTAGCTAACCTAGTTTTCCTTACATGCAGACGCAGTACCGCTTTTTCTGCGACTTCTCCATTCCCCACATCAGAACGTTTGTGAACAAGCAGTGTGGGCTTTGGGAAACATTATAGGTAAGTTGAATTTAGGTTTGAAAGGCTTTAATTGACAATCTTAACTTTTTTCCCACATTGGCATAGCCATTACACACTATGTTTCCTCTGAATTTTATATGAGTTGACTGTATTCATAACCTTCTAAGGTAGCACTTAAGTGTAAAAGGCACAAAAGCATATATCATTTGTGTCAGTAATGGTTAAATTTGTGTTCCCCACATCAAAACAATGGGAAGCAAGGCTTGATGTGTGACTGGCGAGGAAACATAGGGCATCAGTGTCCCAACATGAGCCATTGCACACATTTCAGACTTTCTCATCCTGACTGTGATTTTTTTTTTTTTAAATACAATTTTCATTTCTGTAGGTGATGGTCCTCAATGTAGAGATTATGTCATATCACTGGGAGTTGTCAAACCTCTTCTGTCCTTCATCAACCCCTCCATTCCCATCACCTTCCTTCGGAACGTCACATGGGTCATTGTCAATCTCTGCAGGAATAAAGACCCCCCACCGCCTATGGAGACAGTTCAGGAGGTAAATGCAGAATTGTAAGGCAAGATGGTTTGTTTCCCTGTTTATGCTTTAGGTATTCTTTTTGTTTGTTTTTTGTTTTTGTTTTTTTGGGGGGACAAGGTTTCTCTGTGTAGTCCTGGCTGTCCTGGAACTCACTCTGTAGACCAGGCTGGCCTCAAACTCAGAAATCCACCTGCCTCTGTCTCCCAAGTACTGGGACTAAAGGTGTGCACCACCACTGCCCAGCTGCTTTAGGTAGTCTTGTATAGGGGATATAATGAACATATTCTGATTTTGTTGAAAGTATGAAGGTACTTCTGTTTTGAAGTATAACACACCATATGTCAAAGTTGAGTGTTGTTCAGTAATAAAAGGAATATCGGTCCATTCTAATGCTTATTTTTTAATGATGTTTCATGAAGAGAAAAAAATTCATAAAAGGGAAGAAGCCAGTTTTGCGATACTGCCTTACAAATTTCTTTTGCTAAGAAATCTGCAAATCATTTGAGTGACTGCATTCAGCCCATTGATTTCTGACAAAATTGATGTTCTTGGGAATGTGGTATATGTTAAATTTTTAAAAATCCTGTAAACCCTTTCTTGTCTCTAGAGTGAGTAAATCTGTGTCTTGATCCAGTGTTTGCACCTCTTATTACCATACCGATCATATGAGTCCCTAGGAGGCGTTTCTCATTTGCTGTATATTTGTGAAAGGCCTGTTAGGTCTGAGGGTCAAAAAGCCTGTTACCTTGTACTAGTTGTAATTTTCTTGACTAAAGCTTTTTTACTCAAGCAGCTTATTGAATACAAATTTAGACGATGATAACTCTGAATAGTAATTTCTCTGAAGTATCCACAACGTGTGCTTGTGGCTGGCATCTCCATTCTCCTTACCTGACATTATGTCATAAAGGATGTTTCTGGAAGTAATTTAATTTCTCTTAAGGAGTATTAGTCCCTGTCAGATTTATTTAGCTCTTTTAATTTGACATTTGAAATAAATATGCTTTTTGGTTCTTCAGATTGTTTATTAATTTTTATTCTTCTTTAAAGTATTCAAAAATGTTCACATGTGTTTTAAGTAATTCTTTCTGTGTCGTTGTTGTTATAAGGACATGTCATCAACCCTAGTGTTACTGTTCATCTTCTCTCCTCAGATTTTACCAGCGTTGTGTGTGCTCATCTACCACACGGATATAAATGTGAGTAAAGTGCTGTCAGTGTGGGAGTTAACTCTTGATGGGACCAGAAGGGTTGTTAAATGTCTGAGTGTGTGTGTGTGTGTGTGTGTGTGTGTGTGTGTGTGTGTGTGTGCAGGAAGGCAGGGTTGGAGAATGAGAGTAAGTTTAAATCAGATTGATGTAATTTCTGATTTTAATCTTTTTGTTAGTAGAGATGCTGATTTCTTGATCCTTGGAGTGATTAAGGCAGCAGTTTCTCTGTGATTTTACTTTCCAAAATTTCTATTGAAGTAACTTTTTGAGGGTTTTCTCTGCCCCACTTTTGCCCATTATGCTCCCAAGAAAATGATAGAGCTGGGCAGGTTCTGAGCTATACCAGTCCTTGCACATTGTTCAAACCCACCCTAATGCCCCGTTTCTTACCACATGAGTGTCTGCTGGGCAGCTTCTGCTATAGTTCTCTGTCCTCAGGGCAAACTTCTCTTGGCCATGTGCTCCCTTCTCCCTTTTGTTCTTCTTCCTTGTGGTCCCTACCTGAGTTCCCTTACTCATTTTCAAGTCTCACCTTCCTCTCTTTTTCTGTCCAGTCTCAGGCTCAAGTATATTATTAACAAATGAGAAATTATTGGGGAACATTTTTTTTAAACTGAGGGTTTTTTGCTTATTTGTTTGTTTGTTTGTTTTGTTTCTTTTAATGTGTGAGTACACTATACCAGTGTTCAGACACACCAGAAGAGGATACTGGATCCCATTACAGATGGTTGTGAGCCACCATGTGGTTGCTGGGAATTGAACTCAGGACCTCTGGAAGAGTAGTCAGTGCTCTTAACTTCATCTTTCTAGCCTCATTGTGGGGCATTCTTTACAGCACTTTGGTCAGTGCAATGCCCATGTCCAGATTACAGCCTGATCATGGGGCACAGAACTCAGTATATGAATACACAGCACACAAGACCAACCCCAACAAGTTTCAGTCACCTATAGTCATGTACAGTCTTATAATATTAAATGAAAATGTCAATAAATTACCAATGTTTTCAATAATTTTATAGTATATGGCTCTAATTGCTCTATTTTATCAATTATTAATGTTTTAATCCGCCTAATTTATAAATTGAACTATCACAGATATCTGTGTATAAGAAAACTCTATAGCTATTCTGGGGTGGTACATGCCTTTAATCTCAGCACTTAGGAGCCAGATGTAGGTGGATCTCTGAGTTTGAGGCCAGCTTAGTCTACAGAGGACAGCCAGGGTGACACAGAGAAACCCTGTCTTGAACACCCCCCCCCCCAAAAAAAGTACCACAAACAAACAAACACACATACAGACTGTCTTAGGCATTCGTGTAGGGTCTTAGAACTTGCCCCAAGTTTGAGGGAACTGTTCTAGTGTTTTTAAAAGTATTAATTTTTACAAATGATAAATTTTTATAAGCCACAATGGCCATACAATGAATAATTGCAATGATAGAATTGAAGCCAAATCCATGGCCTATGTCATGGTCTTAGAAACACACAATATGATGTGAGCATATACTAGAGAAGTAACCAAAGTGCTGACCACGGAAACACATATAATTTTATTTGGCAAATAAAAAAAGAACATCCAGCTAGTGCTACCCAGAAAAACCCTGTCTCAAACACCACACCAAACCAATCTAACCAAACGTGCAAAATATCACCAAGGAGGTAATATTTGAGATGAACATTATAAGAGCCATGAGTGTTGGTGTGCACCTGTAATCCTAGCACTTGGGAGTCAGGTGAGAAGGAACAGGAGTTATTTGAGAGCTTGTTTCAAAACAAAACATTTTTTAAAAAAACAAAACAAAAAAACCCAACTGTTTCATTGTAAGTAGAAGGAAAGGGTGTCAGGAACAGTGAGGATGATGTCTGTCTTTGGCTTAAAATATGTGGGACACTGTTTTATGCACATATGTCAACACTTTTAGTTATAAAAAGTCTACAAGACAGTATTTCTGTCTGAAGTCATAGAGTTGTTTTGAATAGTTTTCTTGCCTGTTGAACACTAGGAAGTTGAACTCACTTGAGGAACACTAGGAAGTGTATTGAAATCTTGAATACATGGAGGTTTTAGAGAGTACAAGTAGGTAGTAACTCAAAAGCTTGATGTGGAGTTTATCTGCAATCTTGTCTTCTGTGTTTAAAAACTTCGGGGTTTTGCCTGGTAATGAGTGAGGCCTATAAAAGGTTTTTGGATAGATAAGTGATTAGATACATTTATATGTGTAACACATGAGAATTGATATTTGTAACAGACTGCTGAGAAAATGTATGACTTGTAGTGGGGAAGTTTTATATAAGCAGAGCTATTTTCTTTTCATAATAGGCTTGGAGTATGGACAGTAGTAATAAGAACAGCTAAGGAAAGAGATGTAACTAGAATTTGGAACTTGTTCTGTGGCAGTATTTTCCAGCATAGATTCAGGAATTACAGACTATGAGGGACTGTTGAAAACATGGACACTGTATAAGATTCCACAGGCAAAGCTGTATTTCAGAAAAAGTGCTAACATTCAGCCTTAAGGAATTTCTTGTTGCAGCTTTGAAAGCAAGGGCTGCAGAACCGGCAAAGCAGTTTAAGGAGGTGTAATGCAGTTAGATCACAGACCTGCTAGCTGCCTCTCCTCTCCCTTAAATCTGGTCACACCCCTCTGTTGTCCATCCCTTACAACAAAGGACTAAGAGGTACCTGCTATGTCTCAAGCCTGGTCAGGGAAAGCAAGCCCCTACCTACCGCCCCAGTAGAAATTGGTAAGAAAGCACTCTGTCGTCTTACCACCCCTTCTCTAGCAGCTGCAAGATAACGTCACGGTTCTACCGACTACCTGCCTGAGTGTAGATCCTACCACACGGACTCACATGATGGCAAATCTGCCCACCCCTCAGGCAACCTATAAGAATCAGAAAATCACTTTCTTTTGAGGATTTTTTTTAAAAGGTTCTTTGCTTTGGGACCTCTGTCATAGTTTATGTGTCCTTTAACTCTGCTCCTGAGACTCCTTTGGGAATTTAAGTGGGGGGCTGTCTTTGTTGAAGGTCCCACCATGCTGTGTGCCTATGCTCTGTCTCTTCTAATGTTTTTCTACTTCAAGGCCAGCCCCATCTCCCAGCTGCATTTGTGATTGTGAGACTTTCTTGCTGTCTCTTTCCTAATTAGTAAAACTTCATTCTGAAGGATATTCTTATGCCACATAAAATTTGACACATAAAATTTAAATTGGATAAAATGGACATATTGTAGCTCATACAGAGCCTTGGATAAAATATTAAGAGTCACATAGCCTCTTGATAGCAAAGTTAGGAATAAGTAGTTAAAATTGTATTTTGTATTCATAAGTCACACTCTGTAAGGAACATACAGATTTTTAGGGGGATTGTACAGTTGAGAATGCAGGTCGGTGGTACATTTTTGGTAGAAGGAGAAAATTAGCTAGTGCTGAGCTAAGGATTAGAAAATAAGAAAGTGACAAGATATGCTTAGATTGAGATGTATGATGAGAGAAAATAAATCAGGACTAGCAGCTTTCTGACTTGGAGTTTAGGATGCATATGGTCACACACACTTCAGTAGGAAGAGGCACAAGACAGCAGTCCTAAAGCTGTGTGCAATGACAGCTGTTGAGAGTAGGGGAGGACAGACAGGGGCTTATGGGAGATAACTCGGAGGTGGTCTGTTGTGAGTCACTAAAAACCAAACTGTACCTGCTGTGGAGGATCACAGGAGAAACTAGAGGGTCAGTTTGTGTGTTTTCTTCTCCGTGGTGTTGCTGACAATTAATTTGCAAGTGTAATTTTAGAGTATCTGACTTTCTTGCCTGTTTTTAATGTGTTCATGGACTATCAGTGTCACATAACATCTGGTACCAACCTAGCCTACTTGATCAGTTTTAGCATATAGGTTTCTATGCTGAGACTTGATGTTTAGTGACAAGTGACTTGGGCATGGATCTCGAAGGCCAGTCACATGTGATGATTAGTAGAATGACTCATGATTCGAAATCTGTTTGCACTGGTGCCTGTCTTTCCTCACACCTAAGGGCACAGGTTAGAAACTGCCAGGGCATGCAGTTCAATTTATGTTATAAGTCTGTAGCTGCTGTTTCCACTTGTTGATTTGTTCTCTTTCCTAATTGCTGAGCATTGGTTGCTAATGCCTGTAATACCAACACTGGGAGGTAAAGGGAGGAGGATCAGGAATTTAGAGCCAGCCTCAGCTATATAACACCATGTCTAAAAGATAGCAATGTACCAAACTCTCGTACTGTTAGTTTTTAAGATATTTTTTCTTGTCTATTATCTATTTATAATGGTAATTAAAGGATTGTTTGGCGAATAGATGTTTGTAAGTCTTACAGTTTTATTAATTTAATGTTATAAAGTGGCTTTTGCATCAAGTTTTAGCTAAATTCTGCTGTTCTCTTAACAGATTTTTTAACTTACTATTTTCTTCTTTCTTTGGTATAGGTAATAGGTATACCTTTACTTTTATTTCTAGTTTTCTATTATTACTTTATTTTAGATATAGTTCATGTCAATTGTAGGGTTTGTTTTCATCTAGAAAGCTAATTGAGGACTCTGCTAGGGAAATTTTTGCACAGTGGTTAAGGGTTTGCCCTGTATTCAATCCCTAATACAACAAAGGATTTTAAATTTTAACTCTGATCATTTTATATAATATTTGTATGCTTTATTCTAGTAGCCATCTGTGTGCTGATCAGTGAATGTAGTCTTTTTTGCTTCGTCTCTATGTTTGCATCTGTCATTTGCACATTTAGGGGCATTTTCCACTAATTCTACTATGTTTTTGTTGTTGTTGTATTAAATGATTAAAGTATTTTATTTGTTTGCAGCTAAGCTTGTTAATATAATGAAAATATATAAAGAATAATGTTAGGGTTTTTTGTTAGAAATAGGACAAAGCCGTTTATTAATAAGGAATCTTAAAATGTGAATTCCCCAGAAATGTCTACAAGTCAACTGATCTCAACAATTGTCTCTGAGTATCACCTTGCTTTGGAAGGTATTGGCAAACATTTGAGTTAAAACTCAAGAATTTTCCAAAATAATGTTGTGTAATTAATGAAAGTATTCTATATTCACACCAAAACAATTTTCATAAAACTTTTCTTTCCAAAATAATAGTAAAGAAAGCAAGGCATTTTGTTAAATGTAGTCCTGAACAAGGCACAGTAAAAATAAATGTATGCTAGGACAAGGCAAAGAACAGTCAATATGCAACTTCAGCTGTGGGGTTGCCAACACCAAGCTCTCAGAGTTGAACACAGACACCTTAGGGAGGCTTTAGGGAACCTGGACAGATAATCTAGGTTCTGTATTGGAGCTGATAAAAAGGCAGACGCTCCTCCCAAGCCTGGCCCAGCCCTCACTCACCTGTGTTCTGCTCCAGGGCCGATCTTTTCCCTGTAGAAGTTCAGTGTCTAGGAAGCTCATACTCTACTGGGTATTTTAAGTCTTGTAGTCAAAGTATTTCCTCAGCACAGCTAGGCACAGTCCATGTGTTGATTGCCTGTTTCCAGTTTATTCTAATTTCTCATCATGTATTTGCAGATTCAGGACTACAGATCTTCCCTATATTATGATCACACCTAATGTCCATCTAACTTATGGTTCAAATTCTGTGTCTGGAAACAGTTCCTATAGTTAATAACAATACCTACATGTTAAAATCCACTGTTATAACTTACATGGACACCAAACATTAGTAATCTTCTATAGATCAAGAAAATGTTTCTAACCATAATTGTCATGCATCTAATTCACAACCAGAACCCCCAAGATTAAAAAGGTTTTCCACAATACAAATAATAACTTACGCAGGCACTCACACTTCACCCAGCTGTGCTTGGGGAAACTGTACATGTTGAGTGCCACTGAAGGCATTCTTTGCTAAACTGCAGTTCCTTCCAGGGTCTTGGGTTTGTTTGTTTGTTTGTTTGTTTGTTTGTTTGTTTTTAAGAAAACCTAACACAGTAGGGCATAGCTGCTTTTCCTGGGACTCTTGATGACACAGATGTCAGCTTTGTTGTGAGGCTGCAAGTCAAGCCCCTGAAAGGCTCTGCTCCTTTCGGTCTTTTGTTACTGTTGCTTAGTGTCTTGGTCAGTGTTCTATTGCTGTGTAGAGACACCATGACCACAGCAGTTCATACAAAGGAAACCATTTGATTGGCTTATTCCATTGTCATCGTGGCAGGGAGCATGGCAACGTGCAAACAGACATGTTAGACAAATAGCTGAGAGTTCTACATCCAGATGCTCAGATAGCAAGAAGAGAGAGAGAAGAGGCCTGGTTTGAGCTTTTGAAACTCAAAGCCTACCCTCAGTGATAACATTTCCTTTAACAAGGCCATCCCTTCTAATCCTTTGAAAGTAGAGCCACTTCCTGATGACTAAACATTTAAATACAGGAGCTTATGGGAGCCATTCTTAGTCAAACCACCACACTTAGATCTTATTTATTTATTTATTTATTTATTTATTTATTTATTTATTTAATGTGTGTGCACTGTAGCTGTCTTCAGACACTCCAGAACAGGGCATCAGATTTTTGTTACGGATGGTTGTGAGCCACCATGTGGTTGCTGGGATTTGAACTCAGGAACTTTGGAAGAGCAGTCGGTGCTCTTAACCACTGAGCCATCTCACCAGTCCCTAAATTTTATTTCTAATCTTTCCTTTGATGCAGCTCTTGAGTTCCTTTGATTTTTCTCCTCTGGAATGCCCCCACTGAGAGCTTCAGTTTAAAACATGTTTATAATTGTTTCCCTTCCCTCCTTTCTTGTTTTTTACTCCCCACCTCATCTCACACTTGGCATAATACAGATCCAAACTAGTATTTAAATGTTTTCTTCTTACAGATAATTTGAACTTGCTCGCATGGTTCTTAATAATGCTGAAGATGAAGATTATGTGTGTCTTGTGTCTCTGACTCACATGTTCTCCTAAGAGATATGCTTTTACTTTTTGGCCACAAAATACAAAATTTGGACCCTTAATAGAAAGGTCTCTGATTTTAAATAGGTTGAATGGTGTTTTTGCCTCAGAAGATGCCAAGGGAGAACACATACCAGTTTTGTGTTCAGAATCAGTTTTTTAGATCCTATAAGCACTTACCCTGTTGGTTTTATTCTCATAGTTGAAAACTTCAGATGGATGAGGGTGAGGCTTCATTTGGGTTTTGGAGTCTCATGCAGGCCAGGTTGCTCACTCTCACTGTGTAGCAGCGGACGGCTTTGACTCCTGCTCTCCAGCATCTCCTCAGTATTGGCAGTCACAGATGGGTGCTGTCACAATCTGCACAACGTGATGGTGCTTCTTGCTTTTCATTTGAGGGTCTATGTCAAGGTCAAGTGCCAAGTCATTCCTTAACGTATTCACTTTTAGCAATTGGAAAAATTGTACTACTGAGTGAAGGAAGGGCTCTGGCAGGCCCAAGCATGATAAACAGTACTAGCAGGCCTTCCCCTTCTCTGTCTTTTTCCCTTATAAACCATGGATTATACCCCTAAAGGTAGCCTCCAAGGTCTATTCTTTTATTTGGACACTTCCTTGCGCCAGACTCATTATTACAGCTGGTCACCCATGTCCAACTGTCACAGTATTGAAGTCCAGCAATCAGAAGACTAATTAGTATGCCCAATCAAAGCAAACCTTATTCTATCCCATTCTAAAAAGTCACACTTGAAAGATTGTTTGCTGCCTAAGTTAGAAATCAGTCACTTTACTTTTCTTCCCGACTTAATAAAAGATCTCTCTGTGAAAACGGGTGTTTGAGCATGGTAATCTGGGCTCTGGGAGGAAGCACTCTACTGCATGAAGATCCTTTCACTGAACATACTTAAAAACCAGTAAAATGGATGCATGGTTATTATTGGGATCTTCTAGACTTGAAGCAGTACAATGATTTGGCCTCACATAAAGTAGATCATAGTTATTTTAGTACCTAATTTTTGGGCCCAGGGAGAAATACTGCTTGTTTAACAATTTATTATTTATTGTTGCATAATAATAGATTATGATGATGATGATGATGATGATGATGATGATGATGATGATGATGTCTATGTGTTATGTCTATGTCTGAGCTTTGCAACCTGTGTAGAGGTCAAAAGATGACTTTGTCTGGTTGTTTCTCTCCTTCCATGTTTGTGTGGATGGAACTCAGCTTACCAGGCTAGTTTGCTTATGAAGCTGTCTTGCCAGCTGGTTTTTTTTTTTTTTTTTCCCTGTCTGGTACATAAAGTCAAACTGGAAAAGAAGCATCCTAGACTTCTGTCTCGTGTTTGTGAAGGGTGATCTCAGGTAGACACTGAGAGAAAAATAGGGTTTTATCTACCAATACAAGGATGCCTTACCAACAAGTTAAAATAAAAACTTTTTCTGTTACAACTCCTCGAATATCTTTTTCCTGTTTTTATATCCTGTAGATTCTTGTAGACACTGTTTGGGCGCTATCATACTTGACAGACGGGGGAAATGAGCAAATACAGATGGTTATTGATTCAGGGGTTGTACCCTTCCTCGTACCCCTTCTGAGCCACCAGGAAGTCAAAGTTCAAGTAAGTATTGTAATTTTTTTCATATTAAATAATTCATATGATCAGCCTTCTACAACCAATATTCAGTTAAGTCTAACAGCATGCACCTCAGGGCACCCTAACTCATATCTTGAACGCAAGTTTGTTTGTTTTCTTAATTTATCAGCATTTCAGTTATGTGTGTCTCAGAGTATATAGCTCTGTATGTATTGCACTGTCATTTCAACCAGACAGAAATAAAACTGCTGATGTCCACAAATTGCTTTTCTAGTGTCCTGTTAGGGACAGCATGGTGCATATCTGATGCCTGTGTTCTCCTTCATTCCCCTTCTGCTGCATTCCTGGGTTCCTTCTCCATCCTTGCTGCTGAATGCTTAGGCTCCTCCTTCATCTTGCTCTGTTTCAGGTCCCTTTTCGTTTCACTGAAGTCTTCAGTCTACCTTTGGGATAGTACCCTAACTGCGTGCCTCTTGATTGTGCTCTGATTAGGGGTTGTTGTTAATTCTGCTCATTATACTTCTCTGCCAAATGTTTTACCAACTAAAGATAAATGCTGACCCAGAATGACATTAAATATATTAAATGCAGGACTGTATATGACGACGTGCACAAATGCATGCTGATTCAGAACAATGTTAAAGTCCTGTTTAGTGATGAATAAGAACTGTTTTAAAGATGCGACTTCATAACTTTTAGTTTTTGCTATTTTAAAAACTTTCCTAGCAAGTTTTCTGTGGAGTTCAATAATTTTCCACTGGGGGCTGGGGAGATGGCTCAGCGGGTAGGAGCACTGACTGCCTCTTCCGAAGGACCTGAGTTCAAATCCCAGCAACCACATGGTGGTTCACAACCATCTGTAATGAGATCTGATGCCCTCCTCTCGTGTGTCTGAAGTCAGCTACAGTGTACTTATGTATAATAGTAAATAAATTTTAGGAAAAAATTTCCACAAAAGTTACTGTTTAAAGGTCATTGATTGGTTTGCTTATGGCTTTGTTGTAGGGATGGAATGAATGTGAATTTTTTGCTCCTCACAGTCTCTCAAGAGTTAATGAAAAAGACAGAAACAACAATTTCATTATAAACATGTTTTAAAATGTTTTATTCCTCCTTCAGACTGCAGCACTCAGAGCAGTTGGGAACATAGTGACTGGCACTGATGAGCAGACCCAGGTGGTCCTCAACTGTGATGTCCTGTCCCACTTCCCAAACCTCTTGTCACACCCAAAAGAGAAAATAAATAAGGTAAAGGCATGCACTGTTTCTCCTCCTCTCTGACGGTTTCCTCGTTGCTATTATGATGTTTATTCGGAGTCATGACACTCCAGGGGAGAGATCTTTGTTGTGGTTTTACTGTTTCATCTACTGTTTAATCGCTGTCTGCTTCCTTTAGTCCCACTCTCATCACAGAATAAAGAATAGTGAATATTCGGACTTTTTATGTTTAAATATGTTGAGCAGTATTGGTAATTATTACGTTATTAACCAGTATACAAAAAAATACATATAAAACCTCCCACAAAAATAACTGGTATTTTAAAAAAATAAACATGTAATTTAATCTTCTACAACATTAGAAAAGACCTTAGGGTGTGTACTGGCTAGGTTTGTGTCAACTTGACACAGCTGGAGTTATCACAGAGAAAGGAGCTTCAGTTGGGGAAATGCCTCCATGAGATCTAGCTGTGAGGCATTTTCTCAATTAGTGATCAAGGGCCCCTTGTGGGTGGGACCATCTCTGGGCTGGCAGTCTTGGGTTCTATAAGAGAGCAGGCTGAGCAAGCCAGGG